>CAUYRH010035283.1:0-36202 GCA_963574655.1 Perodicticus potto | reverse complement strand
TCACCCTGGATAGAGTGCTGTGGCATCACAGCTCACAGCAACCTCCAATTCCTGGGCTCAAGCGAGTCTCCTGCCTCCGCCTCCCAAGTAGCTGGGACTGCAGGCGCCCGCCACAGCGCCCGGCCATTTTTTTGGTTGCAGCCATCATTGTTGTTTGGCGGGCCCGGGCTGGATTCGAACCCGCCAGCTCAGGTGTACGTGGCTGGCGCCTTAGCCCGCTGAGCCACAGGCGCCGAGCCAAGACTGATTTAACTTCTAACCTAAAATTTGACCATCTCAATTTCACAAAGGTTTAAACTATCTCAAACCAGTGACAGTATTTCATATGGGTCAACAAACTGAGATAGAAATAGTCCATTTCAAAAAGTGGCCCACGCACTGGAAGGTCCAAAAAGTGTCTGGGGCTCAAGTCATCTGGGGAGAAGGAGGGTGTTGCAAATAATCTGGTGAAAATCTGCAATCAACAGACCGGTAAGGTTCAGATTTCGGAGAAACTAAATCCCTGCCACTGACTCCTTCTGCAAAGTTGTCTGAATACCAGAGTATCTTGACTGAGGCCCAGCCCAATACCAATGCCTGAGCAACACCACAGTCAAGAAGATGCATGGAAACCACTGGGCACCAACTTCTCTAATCAGAGGGCAAACACTCACAGAGGAAGACAACGCCTCAGGGCAAGTCTCACCTTTGCATCACAATGAATGTATTGACCATGTATTCCTCTTCATTTTTTGTTTTTTGCAGCTCTTCAGCCAGAATGTCACTCATGGTGCACTGGAGAAGGTAGGGCACCTCCACGTTGCGGTCCCCTTCGAACACCCCATAGAGGGCTTCCCGGTTGTCACAGAAGTTGTTCACCGACAGGGCTGCAACACACAACCTGCAAAGCGAGAACCCCTCTCTGCTGAGTCTGCTCAGCTTGCCTGCTCCATGTCCAGCTCAACTCTATTTTTCCTGTCCACTGTTGTCTCTTTCTTCATGGCCTCAGAAAGACCGAGAATAGGTAAACTGAGCCCAGTTAATCTGAACTGAATGAGGGAACACACACTCTGCTTCACACATGCCTTCCTCCACCCCGCTCCTCTGTTGAGTTTATTTTTAAATGGTAGTGAAAGGGGAATAAAAGACATGGGAAAGATAGATTTTCATTCAAGATTATGAATCCATACCTTCACATTAATTCAATAAACAATTATTAAGAACTTCCACATCTGGCCAAAATACAGTGACAACTAAAACACTGGGAAAAATACATAAAATATATGAGAAGTAAGTAAAAATATATGAAAAGCCGCTAACAATTTTTTAAAAAGTCAGAAAAAAGAAAAACCAAGAGTGTTCAGACAACTGGACAGTAAGCAGCACAGGCTGATGGTCCCCGGGAGAGCCTGATGCCTGCCCAGCTCACTTCTGGGGAAAAGGTCCAGAGAGCCTGTGGTCTCCCTGCACACAGCAGAAGGACCTGGGAGCTCAGCGACAGAGTACTGGAGGGGCAGGGCTGCCCAGGCAAGGACTCTCCCTGCCCCAGCTCCAAAGAATCAAACAGCTTCCATGTAATTTAGCTGTGTCCCAGAAATTATACAAAATGAAACAAAGACAGCAAACAAGACCAGGCAAAAAAAAAAAAAAAAGCTAGGGTGTTAGCAAGTGATGAGTGTACAGAGAATCAGATTCTTTAAAGAAGAGAGAGGGATGGAAATGATCAACAAACTGCAAGCCGAGGAACATGGAAAAAACCTAACTGAGGCACATTGAAACAAATTGTTAAAAACCAAGAGCAAAGGTGGGGGGGCGGGGCAGAGGACATGAATGACAGCAGACTCCTCACTGGAAATCACGCCAGGCCAGTGGAGCAAAAACTAGAAAATAACATGGATTTCTAAACCAGTAAAAATAGCTTTGAAAAGCTAAGGTGAAATACAAATATTTCATACACACAAATACAAGAATTTACCACTAGAAGACTGGCACGATACAAAATGTAAAAGGAAATCCTTGAGGCAGAAGAAAATGATACCAGATGGAAATCGGAATCTGCATGAAAGAGTGAAACACATGGACATGACAAATAGGTGAGTAAGTATAAAAATGTCCTTCTTTTAAAAATCACTTTAGAATCATGGTTCTCAATAAGGGTGGTTTTGCCCCCAGGGGACATTTTACTGTCAAGATTGAGGGCTCAGGGCTTTTGACACCTAGAGGGTAGAGGCTGGGGCTGCTAAGCGTCCTGCAATGTGCATGACCGGCCTCTCCTCTGGCCACCAACACAAAGAATTACCTGGCTCAAAATATCAACAGTACTGAAATTGAGAAACACTGCTTTAGAAAATAACTCAGTAAAATAAAAATAACAACAATGGATTGGAGTTTATTACAAATGTGGGAGTAAAACATATGACAACAGCACCACAAAGACTAGAATAGGAGGGCAAAAGTTCATTATCTGCAAAGTTCTCACACGTGAAGTATTACTTGAAGGAAAACTGTAACAAGCTAATGAATGATTGTACTATAAACCCTTAACAAACCACAGACAAAGTAGAACTAATAATAATGAATTTTTAAAAAATCATAGGCTGGTGCAATGGCTCACGCTTCTAATCCTAGCACTCTGGGAGGCCAAGACAGGTGGATCACCTGAGTTCAGAAGTTTCAGCCTCAGCAAGAGGAGGAGACCCTGCCTTGACCAAAAATAGAAAAATGTTGAGCTGGGTGCAGTAGCTCATGCCTGTAGTCATAGCTATTCGGCAGACTGAGGTCAGAGGATCATTTGAGCCCAAGAGTTTGAGGTTGATGTGAGCTATGACACCATGGCTCTCTAGGATCCTCTCACCCAGGATCACAGAGTGAGACTGTCTCCAAAAAATAAAAGAAGTCAAAAAATACTTGATCCAAAATAAAGAAAAAGAGGAAAAATAAGATGATGAACCGATGACACTAAGAAAACAGTAAGTTGGAAGGTCTAAACCAGGGTGTCCAACCTGCAGCCCACATGTTGAGTTTCAGAGGACTTTTTTTTTTTTTTTTTTTTTTGGTAGAGACAGAGTCTCACTTTATCGCCCTCGGTAGAGTGCTGTGGCATCACACACGTCACAGCAACCTCCAACTCCTGGGTCCAGGTGATTCTCTTGCCCCAGCCTCCCAAAAAAGCTGGGACCACAGGCGCCCGCCATAATGCCCGTTTTTTTTTGTTGTTGTTGTTGTTGCTGCAGTTGGGCTGGGGCCAGGCTCGAACCTGCCACCCTCGGTATATGGGGCCAGCGCCCCACTCACTGAGCTACAGGCGCTGCCCTCGGAGGACTTTTTTGTTTACCTGTGGTGTCATACATCATGAAAACTATGCATAGACCTTTTTTTTTCTTTGCTAATTGGCTTCGTTAGTATTTGTGCATTTAATAATACGTGGACTGAGACAACTCTTCCTTTTCTGATGTGCAGGAAAGAAAAAAGGTTGGACACCCCTGGAAACCTAACCATCTCAATAATTTCATGCCCCAAAAGACAGACAATTCAGATTGAATAAAAAAACACGACCTAACTACATGGTACCTTCAAGAAATCCATTTAAATATAAGGAGGCAAATTTAAAAGTAAAAAGAATAAACAGTATGAACACCATGGAACGCAGGTTAGTAGTTTCTTATAAAAGTAAATATAAACCTACCATATGACCCAGCAATGCTACCCTTAAGCAGTTAACAAAAACATACATTTATACAAAAACCTATGTATAAGTATTTGCAATCTGTAGCATTTTTATCCTTAATAGCTAAAAACTCAGAGCAATCTAAATACCCTTCAAATGGTAAATGGATAAAATAAACCATAATACATCCATGCAATGTAATGCTACTTAGCAATAAAAATCAGTAAAAAGAAACAAACTACTGACACTTGTTTTTTTTTATTTTTTGAGACAGAGCCTCAAACTGTCGCCCTGGGTAGAGTGCTGTGGCATCACAGCTCACAGCAACCTCCAATTCCTGGGCTTAAGAGAATCTCCTGCCTCCGCCTCCCAAGTAGCTGGGACTACAGGCGCCCGCCACAACGCCTGGCCATTTTTTGGTTGCAGCCCTCATTGTTGTTTGGCGGGCCCGGGCTGGATTCGAACCCACCAGCTTAGGTGTACATGGCTGGCGCCTTATCCCGTTGAGCCACAGGCGCTGAGTTGACACTTGTAACAACACAAATACACAAATGAATCTCAAATGCATTATGCTAAGTGAAAGAAGTCAGACTGATAGTTATATATTATATAATTTCATTTATATGACATTCTGGAAAAGGCAAAATTATTGGGATGCAAAAGAGATCAGGAGTTGCCAGGAAGTGGGGTTGGGGAGAAGAATTGACAAAAAAGGGCATGGGTGAACTTTGGGGGGGCAATGGATCTGGTTTATAACTTGACTGTGGTGGCGGCTGTTACACGATGATCTTCTTTCATCAAAATGTGCAGAGCTACCTACCTATGTAGCTGTCCACCCTTCCTCCTTCCATGCCCACTTTCCTGTCATTTGAGTATACTTTCCTACCTCTAAAAATTGAGAATGTCTGCTGTTTGAAAAACAAAACAATTTGCAGAACTGTACACTAAGGAAGGGTGAATTTTAATGAATATAAATTATAACTTCTTCCTTTATAAAAATATAAATACAAAGAAAAAATTATTAAGTACCTGCTAGGTATGATGGCTAGATACCAGCAATATGAACTTGAAAATATAATCCCTGACCTTAAGGATTTTCAGAGATAAATAATAATGGTAATGACCATCATCATTAATAATAGTATTCGGCACTTAAACAGGGTTTACTACAAGGCACGCATTGTTCTAAGTTCATCACATACAATAACTCACATGACCCTGTTAACAACCCTGTGAGGACAGATAGTATTTTTTCTCATTTTATAGATGAGGAAATTAAACTTTAGCTTCTATCTCAATGTCTTTTTAAAGAGATTGAGAAACTGGCCCTCATAGCGATAAGGATGGAGAGCACAGATTCAAAGTCAGGCAGTCTGGCTCTTATCTCAGTACTCTGAAATTTTTGCCTCCATTTATCAAGAAAAACAAGTCATCCAGAATTACATGGCAATGTGTAATAAAGTTAAATTTTACAATCATCTTACAATTCTTTCTTCTGTAAGACGACCTTGCTACTCAGAATGAGGTAGTATGAAAGAGAAAAAAAAAGCAGTAAATATGTGATTTTTTTTTAAAAAAACTGCAATCATTTTTAGGATTTCTTTTTTGCTGAAGTTTCCTGTTTGTTTTTTTAGTCTAAAGAAGCGCACAGGCTATCAAATTGCAGTCCCTTCTTGGATTTCCCCACAGGATCTGAAATGACCTGACAGGAAGGCCACACTGCTCCCCAGGGAAAAGGAAGGCGGGAGAGAGGAGAACAGACACCCATTGAGATTTAAAGGCAGGACAACTGCAATTCTCCCCTCCTTCAAGATGGCAAGCAGTATGTTCTTTGTTTAAATGACCACTTTCTCTATAATACAACACAAACAATAATAACACCAAAAAATTAAAAAAAAAAAACCTAGATAAACTTCTACTAGCAAAACTGAAGAGTACAGAAGCAAGGGACAGAGAGCAAGTGAGGCCAGTGGGTGCTGCTCCTCTGCTGTCTGTTGATACAGGAGCTGGTCTGCAAGTGTGCTCGGTTTAGGACAGCTCGCAGAGTTTTATTTATGCACTTTTCTGTACACATGTTATACATGAATAATATAATAGTTTTTAAAACAGTAATTGTGGAAGGGGAACTTATGCAAAAAGATAACAGATCTGATTGGCTACTGGATTCATTTAATATGTATGAATAGATAATAAATTCTAGTATCTAGAGCTATTTAAAAACCAATCTTGGATTTCACATCATTGTTCTGGAATTAGAATACCAAGCACGAATTTGTTTAGTTTTGTTTTTTTTTGAGACAGAATCTTATTTTGTCGCCCTCGGTAGAGTGCCATGGCATCACAGATCACAGCAACCTCAAACTCTTGGGCATAAGCGATTCTCTTGCCTCCGCCTCCCAAGTAGCTGGAACTATAGGCGCCCGCCACAACGCCCAGCTATTTTTTGATTGCAGTTGTCATTGGTGTTTTAGCTGGCCCGGGCTGGGTTTGAACACGCTAGCCTTGGTGTATGTGGCCAGCACCCTACTTACTGAGCTTCGGTTGCCACTCAAACATGAATTAGTTTTTATGAGCATTACAAAGCATATTGAGATACAAGATCAGGCTGGGTCTGGTGGCTCAAGCCAGAAATCCTAGCACTCTGGGAGGTCAAGGCCGGTGGATTGCTTGAGCTCAGGAGTTCAAGACCAGCCTGAGCCAGAGCAAGACCACATTTCTAAAAATAGCCAAGCGTTGTGGCAGGTGCCTATAGTCCCAGTTACTCAGGAGGCTGAGGCAAGAGGATCATATGAGCCCTCTTGTGAGGTCGCTATGAGCTATGATAGCAGGGCACTCTATCTAGGGTGACAAAGTGAGACTCTGTCAATAAATAAGTAAAATAAAACAAAATTAAATAAAGCAAGACACAAGGTTTTTTTTTTTTTTTTGCAGTTTATTTTGTTCAGGGCTGGGTTTGAACCCACCACCTCTGGTATATGGGGCCGGTGCCCTACTCCTTTTGCGCCACAGGTGCCTCCTGACTCAAGGTCCTTTGACTTAAATAGTAATCATCTCCAACAAGGAAGTTTGGGTGCTTTGAAGAATATATTAACTCCCCTCTTCCTCAATATAAAGGCACACAATACAAAGCGTATAGAAATAAGGCAGTAACCAGAGCCCATGCAGAAAGGAGCAGGCCTCCTCTGGTTGTTCTGCCTTTACTGAGCAGATGGAACAGAGGTGTTCACGTGGGGGGCTACCCCTTCTCTAGCTAGCACAAGGCCAAATCACACCTCAGGGAAACAGGAAAGGATCAATGTACCAGATCCAGAATTTGAGCAGATGCTGCTTTTTGTCCTGAAGAAAAGCTGTTAGCATGGCAGCAACAACTCCACCTTAATTTTTGCATGAAAGGTTTTGGCTAGTCAGTGGTTCTCAGTCCTAGATACACATTAGTGACATCTGGGGAGATTTTAAAATGTTCTGATTCAATGGGTCTAGGCTGGGGATTAAAAAAAATTTCCTTACCTGACTGATTGTTATATGCACCCAGGGCTGAATTCTAATCTTAGTTATTATTAGATCTTCTTCCACTTTCTGTTCTGCCGCTACTCTCAACACTCTGTATTCTTGTACCTTAGCTAATTAAATAATAACTATTCTAATTTATAGTATTCTTTACCTTTCTAGTACATGCAAGCAAGCCTGAAAAGCTTGTTATATTTCTCAAGAAAATCAACCTTTGTATCCAAGAGAGGGATGGTTGGTGAAAATAGAGAAGAAAAACAAATTAAGATGGACCAGTCGTGGTGGCAAGACAAGCAGATGACATTACAGGGAATGGACATCAAGTTCCTAGCAGGCTAATTTAGATTGTAAAACTAGCCCCACAGTCACTAACATGAGTGATCTTGAATACAGACAATCCGAGCTACTTCTCCTTTAATACTATCCCCGTTTCGCTTAGTGAACAGGCTGCAGAGAAAGAGAAAGGGGCTTTTCAAAGGAGCAGGGATGCATTTCAATACTTAGGCCTTCTCCAAACACAGGAGTCTTATAGAGATATAACGTGTCAATTACATTGTATCCTGGCAACGTCTCTCACAAAGGGAGTTATATGATCCCAAACAGGGGCTTAGCTTAATGTTCAAACATAAGGGATCCTCATTTTGGGGAAATGTACTCAAAGAAATTTTACATGAGAAAAATGTATGCTATAGCCCTGGGTTTCTATCCCCACTAAAGAAGTGAGGCAGGCAGGAGGCAATTCTCACACCAAAGTTTCATCCAACTTACTTGTTTTTCACCCCCGAAGCTTCAGTGTAACCATGGCTCCAAACAGCCGGTGCTCCGGATGTGTCTCCTGCTGAAGGCTGGTCAATCTTGAAACAGCGGATATTACTAACAAGAGAAACAGAGAGAGAACATGAATCGTTAAAACATGTGCAAATTGCTACCTTTATTAGAGAAAAGAAAAACACCTGCTAAGCATGCTGTACTTATCATTTCCTAGTACGTTTAATGTGTCTGAAGTATTTATCACAACAAGAACCAGCTATCACCATAATGAAAACCCAGGGGCATAAACACTGAGCATGAATTAGTTTTTCTGAGCATTACAAAACACATATTAGAGGCTTTCACACTCTCAATGGCTGTTTTCTCCTGGGAATGAAAAGAACAGCTCTTAGTCTTAGCATGAAAAAGCAAAATTTAAGGAATACATTGGAGTATATTCTTACACCTCAAAAATCAGACTTGAAAAGAACAAAGCCTCAGCCACAATTATATTGTGTTCAAGGGATATGAGAGAATTCTACAATATTCATCTCCAAATCCAGTTTCTGTCCACATAACCCCTTCAAATATTTCACAAACATTATCAAGGACTTCCTATTCCCTGGAGCTTCCGATTCTCTCCTCATATGGACAACCACTTGGCTGAGACTAATTTCACAAATGTTCATGTAAAATTACAAAGTTAATGAAGTTTAATAAATTACAAGTTAACTACATGTATTTAACCTGAGAGACTTAAGTTCTTGCCTCACCTCAGCCCTCATATGCCATAAATGGTCCAACGGGACCCCAAATAGAAATATTAAAAGGAGAAACTCTCAAATGGTGTTTCTTAAAAATCAACCTATTAGAAAGCATTTAGTGCCCCCAGACATGTAGTCTGTTAAAAAGCTGGCTACCACATGGTGAAATAAATTTTGCTTACTCATAAATTGCCAACAGGATCCCTCCCATTATTTAAAAAAGAGAAAAAATATATATATATATATATATATCAGGTTGTCAAGAGATTACATATATATATATATATATAAAATCATCTTTGATAACTTAATACCTAAATCATGACCACAAGAACCTAACAAATACTATATATCCTTCCTAGGAGCCTGTTATAACTCAACAGAAGTAAATCAATATCTAACTAGTACTCAATTTGATTCTAAAAATAACTTGTGCGGGAGGTGCCTGTGGCTCAAAGGAGTAGGGCGCTGGCCCCATATGCCAGAAGTGGCGGGTTCAAACCCAGCCCTGGACAAAAACTGCAAAGTAAAAAATAATAATAATAATAATAATAATAATAATAACTTGTGAGAATTTCTCTGAAATTTAAAAATATATGGTTAAAGAAATGTTTCTATTCTGCATTACTAGCAAATATTCACTTCCTCTCATAATCTAAAAACCTGAAAAGACATACAAATCATAGTGTCAACAGAAAATTCCCAACTCAAGTTAATACCTCTTTTTACAGGAAAGCTATAGCTATAAATCCTCCTTCAACATTTTCAATACTATCAATAAAAGACAGGCATTAACAAAACCAGCCCTTCATCATTAGTTCCCATATGGTCTGGTGCTCAATATCATTCAGCTAAAATGGTAAACAATGCAATGAGCTTCTAAAGTTATACCTTAAAGTTAACCTTTCTGGTTTCTAGGGAAAAGAGAAGTCTAATTTCTAAAGATGTTTGTAATATTTACAGAACACAGAATATTCAAAGAAATAATTATTTCCTAGCCTGATTATTAAAGAAAAACTTCCCTACTCTCCCTCCTGCCTCAATAATCCTTTCTAGTAAAGCAGCAATTTTTTTTTTTTTTTTTTGCAGTTTTTGGCCGGGGCTAGGCTTGAACCCGCCACCTCCGGCATATGGGGCCGGCACCCCACCCACTGAGCCACAGGCACTGCCCAGCAATTTCTTTCTCTTCTCTGCCCAACTGAACACACTGTGGCTCAGCAGCTCTCTGAAGTGCTCTGAATATTCACTCTTGTTCATCTTTAACCGAGTCCGGGAGCTGGCACTCAATTCCACATGATAACCCTCCAGAAGCAAATAATAGACAGAAATTCTTGAGTTATTAAGAACCCACAAGCTTCTAGATGCTGAACAGAAGGTTGATATTTTTATATGAGTGTTGTGATTTCATTCTCTGATGCTAATTATTTACAAATCTGAGAGCATGATGCACATAAGCTCAGTTCCTACTGCTGCTGATACGCTACAAAAAATCCTGAAAATTCAGGTAAGTTTAAAGAAGACAATAAAGAGCACCCATAATATTATCCAGAGAATAACACTTTTAAAACATTTTGTTACACACCCTTTCAGGAATTTTCTAGGGGTGTGTGTGTACACACTCACGCACATATACCCAAATGCATGTTAATTTAATTTGCAAAAAAAAAATGAAATTCTACTATAAAAATTACTTTTCACGTATTGCACTATAGAGCTCTTCCAAGATAGTAATATAGTTCTATACCACTGGTTTTGGTGGATGCATAAAATTCAATCATGGTGCATAATTTGTTTAATTCTACTGAGAGACATTTAGAGTTCTGTGATGTACACTCTTTTTTTGTTGTTGCAGTTTGGCCGGGGCAGGTTTGAACCTGCCACCCTCGGTATATGGGGCCGGCGCCCTACCCACTGAGCTACAGACACTGTCCTATGATGTACACTCTTATAAATATATCTTTCCTACTGAGGTAAACTTTAATGTTTTACATAGCAAATTTCAACCTGTAATTCTTTATCAATTCTTTATCAATTTCTTTTTCAATATCAAGAAAATGGTATCAATGAACTACTCCTCAAAACACAAAGAGAACATTAACAGTATCTAACTACTCCACATTTATAGTTTTGTTTAAATAATCTGGATTTTAGCACCAAATTGTTCATTTTTTTACACATTTCTCTCTTTCAAAATCCATTCACGTTAGTTTGCGTTGAGTGTCACCACCATGTCATCAGTAACCATTGAGAATTAAGTGTGCATCCTGGCTATTCATTCTCTAGATCCTGTTACGTGTGTAGATGCGGACCACAAGTTGAACGATGCTTCCTATTTTCTGTTTTGTGCTTTTACTAAGTTTTAAGTCTCATTGCCAGTGAATGATGATGGGGCTACGGCGCTTTACCAAATACTCACTTTAGGTGTTCCAGGGTTTTGTGATCAAGGACAAGGCGAGGGTTTCCAGTCAGGTCTAGTTCTTGCAGTTTGGGAGGCAGGTTTTCTGGTAAGGTGACTTCACTTAGCTCATTACAGCTCAGGTCCACACACTGAAGGAACGAAAGCAAATAGGAAAGAGATGCAGTCTTAAGAAGTTCTTTAGGCAGCTCTCTACTCCTATCCTTTGCAGGCAAATCAATTGTATTAAGTCCCTACAATATACTGGTCAAATGCAAAGGCTTGTCTTTACTTTGCTATAAACATTTAAAACAAATTTTGCTAAATGCAATAAAATTTTTTACTTTCTTGGATAAAGAGAAAATCTATACTCTTTATTCTCCCTACCTTTCCCATTAAGTTCACCTCTACATTTACTAATATTAAGCATGTTAACTGAAAGATCCTGAGGATGGGAGGTTTTTTGTTTTTTTCTTAAGACACAGTCTCATTTTGTCATCCTCGTGACGTGCCAGGGCATCACAGTGCACAGGAACCTCAAACTCTTGGGCTCAAATGATTTTCTTGCCTTAGTGTCCTGACTAGCTGGGATTACAGGAGCCTGCCACAACGCCCGGCTATTTTTATTTTTTAGAGACAGGGTTTCGCTCTTGCTCAGGCTGGTCTCAAACTCCTGAGCTCAAGCAATCCACCCACCTCGGCCTCCCATAGTGCTAGGATTATACACGTGAGCCACTGTGCCTGGCTGGAAGTTTCTCTTACTGCTCACCAACTCTCTGTGCCTGCTATGGCCATGAGAGCTACAGCTCAAACACTGTAATGAACTGCAAGGGGCTTTCTTAAGACAAAACAAAAAATAATAGAAAAACATGCAAAGTAAGAAAAAAGCAGGAAACACATACCCCAAATGAGAAGACACTTCGAAAGAAGCTAAATAAGAAGTTGGTGGTAAAGGGTAGACTACCGGTGGGCCTGCCTACTGGGGCAAGGAGGAAAAGGCTGAGTCAGGTATGGCTCCTGCCCTCAGGTATGAACACCTGGACTCTCCCAACAGGTCCTGCCTAATGTAGCCTGAAAAACCACCACAGAAGGGTCAGCATGTCGATTACAACAAAAATTATACGTAGTAAATGGGACTAGCTCCCCTCTCATGAAACCAATTATAGCTTAAATGAGGCAAACTCTAAAAAGAGGAGCTGCAGAACTGGGTGGAGAAAGCTTACCACGTACAAGAGAAAGCAACTTGCCTGGGCTATGGACTTCATGGTTACATAGAAGGGGTGGAAGCATTCAGTTACCTGGCTTGCGTTAGCTAGCACCTCATTAGAATTTTAAAAAATGCTTAAAGCAGTGACCTTCCTTAGTTACTGCTTAGTTACTCCTTAGTTCGCAACCTTCCTAATGCTGCAACCCTTTAATACAGTTCCCGTGGGTCGCAACCCACAGGTTGAGAATCGCTGGCTTAAGGGTTTAAAGGCGAGTTGTATTCAATAATTTCAAGACCTTGAAAGTGGACAAAATCTTCTTTGCATTTGGAAAAATTCTTAAGGAATTTGTTGGGGATTGAGGAGGGGTGGAAATTGGGTAAAATGAAAACCTGTACTTTCGGAGAAATATATTTTCAATAGACTTCAAAAAACAATGCTTCATACCATAATACCCAAAATGTTTCATATTGTTGCTTGTAAATAGTAGCAATGACATACAATTATATTGCCATTTTTAAATAATTACATTTTATTTTAAGAGCATCATAACCACACTGCCCACAAAAGGTTGGGCAAACATAAAAGTTCAGAAAATTTACCCTTAAAACTACCACCCTAACAGAATGAGTGTTAGCATTCTGAGGTTTTCTTTTCCCCCTTGTAGCCTTACTGCTGGTATTTTTAAAAAGTCTTTAAAAATCATAAATGAAGGTACAATTTCATTACATTTCACTTACTCTTCTAACACTCTATTGCAACCATTTTTCCTCATCTTCATTTCCATCGCAAGGGTCTGAATGTTGGTGTATCACCAAAGTTCATGTGTTGAAACTTAATCCCCAATATGATGATACTATTAAGAGGGGAGTTCTGGGGGGGGGTTGTAAGTCTTAAGGGTTTTGCACTTGTGAATGGGATTAGTGACCTTATAAAAGAGGCCCAGTGGAGCTTGCTCACTCCTCCTGTCAAGTGAGAACACATAGAGACCATCTATGAGGAACAGGCTCTTAAAAGACCAAATAGGCTGGCACCTTGATCTTGGACTTCTCAGCCTCCAGACGTATAAGCAATGTGTTTCTGTTGTCGATACAATAACAAGTCTAAAGTGCTTTGATACAGCAGCCTGAATGGCCTGACACCATCACCTTTAATAGCTCCATATACTTCACTTAACCTATACAATAATAATACAGAAGTGGTCATCTCTTTTTTTCATTTCTTTTTTTTTTTTTTTTTAGTAAGAGGCGAAAACTCTGTACAATCTGAAGAGAAACCAGAGTATCATTTCTTTTTTTTAAAATTTCAAACTAATATGAGGGTTCAAATGTTTGTGTTGCACTGTTCTCAATTCTAAGGTAAACTTCAAGTTGGGGGTGTGTTGAACACATTGTGCAAGTTAGGTTCCTTTTTTGGTTTGTTTTTCAATTATGAATGATGGCTGCATAAACAGTTAACCAAACTTCCATGAAGAATTGTGATAATACTGTTAGCAACGGGTCATACTGCCAGCACAGTCAGTCCACGTCAGCATAGTAAGACAACCTGCTGGAGGCAGAATGCCTTTCAGTATGTGAGGATAAATACACATACAATCTACTAGACGGTAATGGATCATGAGCTATAGGACTAATAAATGTGAGGAATTTAGGGTATAAATCATTGACAGAAACAAATTCAGGGCTCAGAGAATGTCTTGGGTGGAGAATTAAAGACATTTTATAGCGATACTGAATTTTATGAAATTAATAGGAACTTTTAAAAATATTATCTAAGGATTTAAACTTTCAGAGTTCTACAAATATAAAATAGCTCATTCTCTAAATTAACAAATTATGAAATGAGTTTATAAGATAATGATGTATGAAGATAATGCTGGAGGTTGTCATGTAGATCTTAGAGACAATGCTTTCAGGATACCAGCCCAGGCCCAGTTGCTCCCTGAGGCTTCTCCAACTGACTCCTTGATTCACAGCAGTCGTTCCCCTTCATGGCGTGCTTCCGCCCTGGTCTGCACCCTGGCCCGTCTGCATCCCATTCCCCTTCGTGGCGTGCTACCACCCTGGTCTGCATCCCATTCCCCTTTGTGGCGTGCTTCCGCCCTGGTCTGCACCCTGGCCCGTCTGCATCCCGTTCCCCTTTGTGGCGTGCTTCCGCCCTGGTCTGCACCCTGGCCCGTCTGCATCCCATTCCCCTTCATGGAGTGCTACCGCCCTGGTCTGCACCCTGGCCTGTCTGCATCCCATTCCACCTCACCCCTGGCTCGGCTACACTGTAGTGTGCTTGGGGTCTGGTGTCACTAGATGCCCTCCCCTCAACTGTCAGTGTGGTTTATTACTGTGGCTTATTCTGTCCACTCTCACTTCAGCTTCAGTCTCTTTGCTGCTCCCAGTTGCTCTTCAACTGCCACCAAACTCCTCAGGATGTCCAAGAAGGCCCTTCCCTCCTATTTCACCACTCGCTTCCTCACACTCCATGTCCAGCCCAGTCAGAGCAACCACAGCTCCTGTGTGGGGCCTGCTCTCGTTTGCTGCACTCAGAGACAGAACTCTATTCCTTTTACCTGGTAAAATCTGCATGAATTTTTCTTGCCTTTTACCTGGTTTAAAATCTGTCTTATTCTTTTTAAGACTGAACTCATTTCAAACTCAACTCCAACTCCTGTTGGAATTAGATGTCCCTTGTTATAGTCACCTGCTTATTTATTCATTCCGTTAGACTGTGACTTCAGCGAGCAGAGACTGCCACTCCCCGTACATCCTACGTGCAGCAGCAAGAGCAGAGGCTGAGTAACTTCATTAAAGGGTGAACAAGTGAACAACTGATCGCCTGGCATGCTGTAGAAAATTATTTGTCAAATTAATAAATGAAGGAATCTTGTAAGGTCCTTCGGTAATTAAATCTGTTAAGAGAGTAACTGAAACACAAGTGCTTAGGTTGTTGAGCAAAGCATTGTAATACAATTCCAATACATTTTCAATGTCACTGCTTTCTTCTGTACGAAAATGTAACTATTTTCTTAATGGCAGAGAAGCAGGGAAACACCCTTTTATATACTTCTGCACACTGAAGGAAGTTCATAAAAATTACAAGAGCCTGAATAATAATTACAGAAGGTTGGTATCTGATGTTCTTCTACTGAAGTTAACACAGTGAGCGACACACAAGTGCTACTTCATATTTTTCTAATAGTCCTTAACACTGCTTTACTGCTGAGGTACTCCACAAACCCTTGTTGGTTGAGTAACTATAAAGGCTACCATTAAGAAAACAAAAATGTCTGAGACTGGAGAGAAAAATAGTACCAACATCTTCTTTTTGTTGATGAATGCAACTCCATGTCTAATGTACTACAATTTTCTTAACACTATGCTGTTAGTAAATAGATTGTTAACTCTGGCTAAAACACAACTAACAGAAAATTACCTTTACCTCTTTCAGGCTCATTCTACAATGTAACTAACAAAAATTACTTTGTTATAATCACAATTCTGGTTAAGAATACCCAAAACAGTACCCAATCCTCAGATAAAGTGAGGTAACTCATTGCTGAGAAAGAATTCATGATTTAGAGGAAAATTATTACAAATACAATTTAGATAAGACCTAAATAATCAGCATCTCAAAGAAAAGGAATACAATTAGTTTAAGTGTAATTCATGGAGCATAGCTTATATTTTCTCATAACATTACCAAGGAAATAGGCATGTTAACCTTCATAGTAGGGCATCATTCATCATCTGCCTACACTGCCCTGAGAAGGCGAGTAGCTCCTACAGACTCTGCAAACCCTGCTTCCTTCCTTCAGACTCCACTGGTCCACCGCCTCAGCGATGCTCCCCAACACAAATGAGGCTCCTGGCCGCAGCCTGCACTTCCCAAAAGCTGTTAGTGTTATAACCCATTTCCACACTGAATAGGCCCACTAATTTTCATTCTGAATTGATAAAAATTGATAAATTCAAGTATTCATTCAAAAGAACATGTATTTAAGCACCTTCAAATTAGCAGGTAATGCACAAGATACCAGTGATACACAAGAGGTGGCAGACACGGTCCCTGTCCTCATGGAACCAGCAGGCTGGTGGAGGAAGTAAACAATACAATCTTCAGTCTCTTCAATGGATGCTAACAGTAGTGTGCATGGGTTACGACAGCACAGAGACCACTGTTCAGACCCCTGAGAGCCATTTCCAGAAGAGAAGATTTCTGTGCAGAATCCAAGTTAATCAGGCGTGTCAGAACAGGCGAGCTGACAGTGTATACACCAGGAAGGAGACAGGAAAAATCTATATGTGGTATGTCAGGCTGGCGTAGGTGGACACTGGTGGGTCCGAGAATAAAAGGTAAGGCTTATTCTGCAGAGATGGACCAAATGATGAAACTGTACATAGAAGCAGTTTACACCATCTCCCCTTGTTATAGCTAGAACTAGAACTAGAACTAGAACACTATAGCTCAAAAATAAACATAAAAATGTGTATACTACTATTTCTCAATATATAATCAATATGTAATTTTTGATCAAATTCTCTTAACTATAATTCCAATTATAAAAGACCAAGTGCCCACTACCGTGGGGTGTTCACATATCTCAGTAAACCTGTGAACTGAATGAGTCAGTGTAAACCTACCTTATACCTCAAATGCAGACCCCCAAAGCCAAAGTATAATACTATTTTACTATATAAAATTATATTTATAAATTATTCACAAATGCTTATTAATGTTTAAACATCTTCATGTTTCAGGGAGTTCAAAAGACGATCCTTAATCTTGTATAAAGCCTTCCTTTTAGATTTACATATACTAGCTCTCTTTGATTTTTCTCAATTGGATTTTAGATTTGGGAAACCTTACTGGCAAGAATTTGAACTAAGAAAAATGAAAAAATGAAAATCGGGGTAAAGATTTGTTTAAAAAAAAACTGAGTGTTCTATTCCTCCAAATACTAAATATTTCCTCAAACATTAAAACTAAATTATTTGCAAAATTTGACTTTTAGAAAATGCATCCTGTATCAATAACTTCTTTACATCATAAAGGAATTTTAACCTTCTTAAAATTGGCTGTGCCCCTTCAGTGGCACTCAGTTGTCTCATACAAAGTTAGAGAATCTGGTACACGCTTCTGAGGGCTTCAGTTTTACTCCAAGATTATAAAGAGGAAGAGTCATTATTTTTACATTAGAACAAACAGAAACACTAAAAAGCAGAACACAGAATGAGCAAGAAATTTTAGACTGAGGCGAGGTCTTGAAAAGAAATGTACAGATGATTCCACGCTGTCTCCTGATCGCTGGGTGCACAAGCACACTCCCCCGCCCCTCAGGGATCTGCGCAGTGTGAGAATGGCTGCCTCGCGGCCTACTTCTCTTGAGGACTCACAGTCACCATGCTCACATATGCACAAACTCAAAGAGGCCCAGTCACTTATCTATATATAGTATACATAACCCACCCCATTAGATGTATGAAGTATTTAGCTGGAAAAGGCATGGCTTTGAATTTAGAACCATCTGCTGAAATAAGAGTTCAAAAAAAAACCCAAATACAAAAACAAAACTAATCTGAGTCAACTCATTACAGCAATTTTGAAAGACAGAGAAAATATGCAGTCCTAGCTTTCTGCTGGTCTATTCTTCATGGGGCAGGGAGCAAAAGGGGTTCAAAGGCCACTTTCTAGTATACACTGCTTGCTTCCTCCTTCCTCAGCCCTTGTATGGAGCCCTGTCCCAAACAGAAATTGACATTAGACTTCTGAGGGTTAGAAAATTTCCTAAACAACTATTATTACTCAACCTGATTCAGCACCATAATGATGACAGCTCCCGGTTCCTGATTTGGGGATATGCATTATACCTAGCTGACCTTTTAAGTCTTCTATATCAACTGTGCCACTCAAGTGACACCTAACTTGGTTCCTGTCATGTCTTCATTGCTATTACCCTACTTCCTAAAGAATTAATCCATTTTCTTTCATCCGTTCTGACCCCGCCATTCCCCCATGTTTTCTGTGTCCTTCTTTACAACTGTGCTGAAACTCTCTCTTTCAGCTCACTTTATAGGTACCAAGAGCAAACAGGGCTTGTGAGGATCTGGACAAGCCAAGTCTGGCTACATGTGATTGTATGGTTGTGTTTCCCCTCTAGCTGATGGAGAGCAGATCTGTAGGTGTGTTCATTTTTGAAACCTCCTATAGCCATTGTCCTTGGAGTACTGCATATTAAAAATAATTCATACATACTCCATTTCCCAGTTAAAGTTACAAAGATTCTAAATATGAGTTCACTTAACTTATTTAAGTAGTTTATTACTACATAGCACAAACATGAAACTAATCTTATGAAGAGAATTGAAACATTTTAAAAGATGCTGTTCTTAGAATCAAGAAGCCAAGGAAATGTGAAAATACTATGATGTTGCTGATAGTGTTTAAATCCCAAAGTACAAATTTCATTTACCACATCAATCACACATTTATTTCATCTGCTTAAAGTATACTTCAAAAGGGGTTAGAAGAAGTCCCTAATTGGAAATCACTCAACTAACACAGTGGATTTTGTTGCAGAACTACTACAGCACCAGTCTTGACTGCTGTACACTTCATTGGAAAGAGAACCAAGTGTCATATCCATGGCCATCTCTGTTTCCGGGGTGCATCAGCCATGAGTGGCCTAAGACGGGATTGGGCCCAGGACCAGAGAAACTAAGTCTGGGCTATGTGTGACTCAGCTCTTGTTTTCCTTACCAGGTGCCTGAGAGCTAATCTATATCCGGAGGGAGGTCTACCTGAGAACCAAACAGCATGCAATCTGCTCCAAACAACACAGGACTGGTGGTTGGGTTTGGAAGATTAATTTCAAAGTACTAAACAAAGGTGAGGAAAATAATATAAGGAGCAAACGTACTATGACTTTGGGTACACTGGAACTCACTGGAATAGCCTGGAAAAAAAAAACCTTTTTTTTTTTCCCAATTAACAACTGACATGACCTCCCTATCCAAATACAGGAATTAACACCTGATGATTTATTTTAACAGACTTCATTGGATGGACCAAAATGAAAAAGATGCCGGAGCTCAACTTTACCCAAGATTAGAAGACACATATAGTTTTTAGTTTAGGTATATATGAATAATGGCCTAATTTTTCACATGTTTTAAAAAACATTTTAACATACATAGTTTATACATAGTTTAGTATACATAGTTCATACATAGTTTCATACATAGTTTAGTATGGAGAATTATTTACCCATTCAAACCGTAATTGTTTTCAAAGCATTAGTAACAGAGTTATGAGTGAAAATTTTTCCTTAGTGTTTGAAAAGACTGGAGAGAACTAGCTAGTTACATACACCATGATCTCATCCCTTTAAATTTGTTTTCTGTTAAGGTTTTATAATTGTAATAATATTAATAACTTTATGAGATACTATACAACTAACACCTATTGCACTGGAATATTTTAAAGCAGCAATATGAATGTAATCTAGTGTTATTAACTCAATAATAAAATTTTAATATAGTTACAACATTTTAGGAATGAAATCATTTCTTTTACATTAAAAACATGTTTTAGGGCTTAATTTGCAGTGAAGACTTTTTTTTTGAGACAGAGCCTCAAGCTGTCACCCTGCATAGAGTGCTATGGCATCACAGCTCACAGCAACCTCCAACTCCTGGGTTCAAACGATTCTCCTGCCTCCGCCTCCCAAATAGCTGGGACTACAAGCGCCCGCCACAATGCCTGGCTATTTGTTGGTTGTAGTTGTCATTGTTGTTTGGTAGGCCTAGGCTGGATTTGAACCCTCCAGCTCTGGTATATGTGACTGGCGCCTTAGCCGCTTGAGCTATAGGCGCTGAGTCTGCAGTGAAGACTTTCATAGGTATATTTATCATTTAAGATACATTAGTACTATTTTTAATCAGGAATTTTCTTAGTCCAAATGTATGTAAATTCTTATAATGCAACTGCAAATATTTTTTTTTTTTTTTTTTTTTTTTTGAGACAGAGCCTCAAGCTGTCACCCTGGATAGAGTGCTATGGCATCATAGCTCACAGCAACCTCCAATTCCTGGGCTCAAGCGAGTCTCCTGCCTCCACCTCCCAAGTAGCTGGGACTACAGGCACCCGCCACAATGCCCGGCCATTTTTTGGTTGCAGCCGTCATTGTTGTTTGGCGGCCTGGGCTGGATTCGAACCCGCCAGCTCAGGTGTACGTGGCTGGCGCCTTAGCCCGTTGAGCCACAGGCGCCAAGCCTAAACCTTTTTTTTTTTTTTTGGTTTTTGGCCGGGGCTGGGTTTGAACCCCTACCTCTGGCATATGGGGGTGGCGCCCTACTCCTTTGAGCCACAGGTGCCACCCGCAACTGAAAATATTTTCATAAGAATGTACATTAAAATATTAATTCAGAGTTCTCACATAGTATACTTGCTATTTTCCCCATATTGTCCAGGCTGAAAAAATTTTTTTTTGTACATAAAGGATACTTGATATTGCTCACCACTCCCTCCAAAAAGCCCCTCCCAACAACAAAACCTCTATCTACTAGTAATGCAAGAACTGCATCTGAAAAACTGGAGATTGTTAGCATAAGGAAAATGCTATGGTGTAATAACTGGTGGGTGGGAATCAATAAAAGAATCAAAGTATGGAAATCATTTAAAAAGCAATTCCAGAAGTAAAATTTAAAAGAAACTGTAAAGCTGGGTATAGACAGAAGACAAAAGGGGACAGAATTCAACAGAAATAGAAGGCACTAATTCTGGAATCCAGGAATCCAAGCAAGACTCTAGGAGAAATTAGTTTCCATATAGTAAGATTCATAATTTGTAAAACCTAGTCAAATCCCCAAATTTTCAAATGTTTATTTGTAGTTTAAACTAGAAACTTAAAACGTGGAGGTTAATCTTGAGACAGGTAGCCTATATCACCGTGCACCTAACACTGAGACCAGCGTAACAGCCTCCTGTAAAAGCTAACACAGCACGGCCCCTAAGTCAAAGGGGCAGCTTAGGAACTCCCAGAAGGCTTAGTTGACATTTTTCCAGTGCTGAGGCCAAGAAGCATTTGCTTGAATAGTAAATTTCCTGGATTTTTTTTTGAGCTTCAGCCAAAATACTTGTTGCATATAATCAACATCACAGTTGAACCCTATGGCGGTCTTGTGTTGCTAACAGCTAACATTTAGGAAGCTCTTCTTATGTGCCACTCCTATTTCCAAAGCTTTATATATTGTAAAAGCTTTATATATTTATATAAGCTCTTCTTATGTGCCACTCCTATTTCCAAACCTTTGTATATTCTTTCATTTCTTTTTTCTTTTTTTTTTTTTGAGACAGAGTCTTACTACATTGCCCTCAGTAGAGTACAATGGCATCGCAGCTCACAGCATCCTCAAATTCTTGGGCTTAAGCGATTCTCTTGCCTCAGCCTCCCCGGTAGCTGAGACTACAGGCACCCGCTACAACACCAGGCTATTTTTTGGTTGCAGCTGTCATTGTTTAGCTGGCCTGGGCCAGGCTCAAACCCGCCAGCTTTGGTGTATGTGGCCAGTGCCCTACTCGCTGAGCTACGGGTGCCAAGCCCTATATTCTTTCATTTCATCCGCATAAATACTATTCTTTTCCTCATTTTACATATGAGGAAACAAAGCAGTGAAGTAATTTTCAGCAGGGAGATCTGTCCCCCTTCAGAGCCCTGCCATTTCCCCACTGTGAAAAATACTACACAGGAAGTAAAATGTTTCTTAAAATTTATAATAAGCATTTTTTTTCCTGTTTTTCCTAGACTCTACATTTTATAATAAGCATTTTAAAATGCCCCTGTGATATATGAGATACTAGTGCTCTTAAAGTCCAAAATAAAGCATTTCATGGCTTAAAGAGTGTGTACGCACACACACTCACACACAGAGAAAATGGCTTGTATACATTTTAACCACATAAATGTTTAAAAACTGTTGTGATGAAAACTTATTCATGCTATTTGAAGTGTCTTCAAATGTCTATATAAATTCTTAATCTTACACACAAGGTTTATATCAGAAAGTGCCTGAAAAATAAAAAATGGCTAAGTAAGGGCTACTCATTCCTCATTAGACTGGAATATGCTCCAAGTCTAAAACCACTGAATTATTTTTTTATTAAGCATAAAAATGATGATAATTAGCAATGCTAAGATACATATGAAAAATTACATTATATATAAAGAACTTCTCAATTTTGTATCCCCTACAACTCTCAAAAGGAAGTAAAGCTGAATACAAAGTAGTTAGATGGCTATCATTCTCCTGAACTGGTTTCATCCTGTGAGTCTACCTTGAGTAAGGAAGTCAGGGATTGCAGACCATCTCTCCCACCAATTTGCCATCTTAGTTTTATACAAATCTCTTCATTTTTCAGCTCCTGAGTGTCTGACTTCTATCAAATGAGAACAGCATCTGTTATGCCAATTTTATTCAGTTGAAATTAATGTATGGCAATGGCAATGATGCTAGTCTATCACTGATTAGCTACTGTGGGGGGTATGCTATTTGGTTAGCTGAGTTAGAAAGGGTAGGGTGTACAGTGGCACTATTCACTTTCTCAAACTGCTATTGCACCTGACTCATTCTTTGAGCCTTATAACCACCTTGGAAGTAAGTAAGGTAAGTATTAATAGACAGAAAAAGAAGTACTGGGACAATTATGTGGCTAGCCTCCTGTCACACAGCTAGTTAGGAATAGAGACAAGGAATGCAATTTTCCTAATACCTGGTCTAGCATTTTGTTTTTCTTTCTTTCTTTTTTAAACTCTGCTACCTCAACAGTAGAGCCCATTGGTTAGGAAGCATGGAGCAAGGACTGTTGGGGTCTCCATTCTGAGTAAATCCAACAAAGGTGCACACATCTTAAACTGATGAATTGGGGGCATCAACTCTCTTTGCTGACCTGAAGCTTAGAGTTTATGAAATTAAGCCACTTACCTTGATTTCTGGGAGCTGCATAACTTCAGGAAAGACTTCGATGCAATTGGAGTGAGCAATTACAGTGTGCATGCGCCTGCAATTCATGATAGTTGTTGGGATGGCTTTCAGTTTATTCCCACTTACATCAATTTCTTCAAGTTCCTCCAGTTTCGCCATTTTACTAGAAAGGAGAAAATCCATTGGAGAAGGAGTTATAAAATAATTATAAGGCAATTTAAAAAGAAAATTTTATATAATAAGAATCAAAAGATGAATTTACTATGACTTTAAGGATTCATTTGCAACAGTCATTTTTGCAACCAAGACAATTCTTTACTATTATTTTGGAGTATCAAAGCATTTTAACATCTTTTTTTTTCTTTTTTTTTTTTTCCAGCTTTTTTTGTTTTTGGACAGAGCTGGGTTTGAACTCGACACCTCTGGTATATGGGGCCGGCGCCCTACTCCTTGAGCCACAGGCACCTCCCCATTTTAACATCTTCTTTCCCACCACAGAGTAAAAACTATTAACTCTGCAAACCGGCAACAAGCAGGAAAATTGATGCCCTTTTCCTCCTAAAAATCTGTGTGTAAATTAAGTTACCCTGGCAACAATTACTTTGCTATGTAGCTTAATCAGAACGCTAATGAAAATCCTACTTAAATGGGTCAAAAGCCAGCATTAATCCAATATAACTGCCTTAAAAGAGCTTAGTCTGAAAGTATGATTTCTTTGCAGTGGCAATGAGAAATCAAGGGGACGTAGAGAACAGGACTGTATCTCAAATTAAGATACGCTTTTCCCCCAAATTCCTTAGGCAGCACATACATAGACAAATATAGGCTGGAAGGTCTCTGAACACTTTTCAGCCTCTGGCAGATCCTGAATTCAAACCAAGCCCCAAAGAAAATTCTCCCAACTCTTGTTAAACATCTTCAAAGAATGAACGTCTCCAATCTTTCCTTAACAACATGTTCTAATGTAACTTAACATTTTTGAATGAGAATGTTTTTTTACTGTTCAATTTTTGCCTATAAATTTAATCAGTAAGAATTAACCAACTAAACAAAACTTCCAGAATCAGAGTTTCAATAAATAATTTTAAATCAGAGTTTTAAATAAATTGAGAAAAAAACCCAACTGCTCTACCTCTGAAATCCTCTGACCCTTCCCTCTCTCCCTATCACTGGTGATGCTGGACTCCAAGCAGTACAAGATTCCCAGTTAGCATAACTCAAGCTGCAACCCAAATCTCTTAGTTTACAATTATTGGGATCTTCTGAAACAATTAAATATAAACGTGCAGCATGGTATCAGGATATATTTCAAACAATGTTGCATACACGGTCTGTGAAGTAATCTATGATTATCTGAATTTATAATTGTATTCTTTAAATACATTGTTGTCCTATTTGGAAAAGAAATGTGGAGAAACTAATGGGTAATATTGCATGAAAAATGATTAGAAGAACAGAAAACAGGACCAAGACAGGAAAATTAAAAGAAGTTTCCATCTCTCAACACAGAAAAAAGGCAGCAAAAGACCTGAAGGTATAAGAAGACTGGCTCACTGGGGCATGTTCTTTAATTCAGAGATCATTTGCTGAGTTGACTGTAGGCCAGACCATGTGTGAGATACAATATTGATTTAAGATAAGAATGTCACAGTCCTGGCTCTTGTGGAGCTCAGGGGAGCTACTGAGCCACATCATAGCCCCCGCCTCCCCACAGAATTATTATTAGATGGATTTTTTACAAGATGCATAAAAAAATTCTCTGCACTTACGGTGGGTGATTACATCCAGCATGGGGGACATCCCCAGTGATCCTGAAGAGTTTTTATCATCTGAAAGAGGACAATGAGCCCCCTTTCAGATGCATTACTGTTATGTGATTACCACATTTTTCCCAAAAATATTGTATTCTCATTCCAAGTAAAAAAAATACACAGAAGTAAACATAAAACAATTTAATCATTAATATCAAATTGGGAGTTTAAAAAAATATTTTTATTCTGCCAAAAACAGAGCAATACTTTAAGTCAACATTTATTTGGGCCTTCTTCCTTTAGCAAGGGCTTATAGATGAGTAGCCCTGACAGCAGAAGAGGGAGACTGTGCTAGTAGCTGGATTTGACCCCATGACTTGAGTTCCTGTGACTAGCAGAATACCACAGTGGTTAGCATTTGCACCCTTGATGTGTGAGTGTGTGTTCCAAGTCCTAACTCATAAGATGGATAAATGCCAGTGAAATGGAAGTGGCAGACTCTATAAATTCACACAAAGCTGGAAGTAATGCCACTGCTCCTCTAAAATTAAAAATTAAAATGAAAAAAAAAATTAAAAATGGAATCTTCCAATAGCCATAATTTGCAACATTACAGTTTCTATGGTTTGTAGGTTACCATTGCTTTGTACGACATGAGCACAAATGCAAGAGTTGGTAAATAATGAAGTACCTTCAGTTTCCTGGTTTATACCCTAAATCCCACCACATTGGGTTAACTTTTTTTCTTAATTTGATTGAAAAGCAAGAAAAAAATTTACCTGCTAAACAACACACCTTATTTCATAATTTTAAGCACATTCTTATGATCGGGCCTTTGGATTCACTCATATTAAGAAAACCAATACATTTCTGTTTGGGGAAATACAAATTATACCTAGCTTAAAAGACAACAGGGAGCAAGTGAGCAATCTTCTTTCTATCTATAAATACATTATTAGAAATGCAATTGAGGACATCACTTTATGACCCTCCCTTACCTTGCTGGAAAACTCTGAAGTCGGTTATAGGCCATGTGAAGAATCTTCAGATGGGGATGTCCAGTTAATAAGGGCACACATTTATCCGTGAGGCTGTTATTTGTTAAATACAACTCTTGTAAGATGCTGTTTGTCTCTTCACAGAGTGTGGCTGGAGGAAGGGTTTCCAGTTTGTTTGCAGATGCATTCAGGAATCTCAGGCTACAATGACAAAATGCAATAAAATGCTATTGATAAGCCAGATCTCTAGTTCAGAGCCCTCAACACACCTCGAGGCTTTCTCAATGCTAGGCGTATTAGAGGTTGGCTTTGGAAACATGAATGAAAAGACAAGCCCCAGTTAAAGTTCAATTTAGCAGGCATATGGACCAATGACCCACCATCTACGATTTTCACAACAGGTATCAATCTGTATCAAATACAAAGAGATAAAAATTAAAACTTATGGAAGCACAAAGGTAAGAGGAAGTAATGATTATTTTTATAGCTGGTGAGGAGTGAAAGAGAAAGTGGTATGGTAAACTTAATATTCCGATGTAAGGGTGAGGAAAACAATTTGCTTTTTAATGAGAGTTCTTAGTTGGGCGGTGCCTATGGCTCAAGGAGTAGGGCGCTGGCCCCATATACGGGGGGTGGGGGTGGGGAGGGAAGGTTTCAAGCCGGCCCTGGCCAAAAACTGAAAAAAAAAAAGAGTTCTTATAGTAATAAAACAATTAGGCATTAGATCCCAGTACAACTAAATTACATAGTGACTAAGTTCATTTCAATATGATGTCCAAATTACATTTTTATAGGCATACATTCACCACTGTAGGAGACAATTTGCTCTGTATTAAATTATCAGGATACAATAAAGCAATGAGAACAAAGAACTACAACTATATTTATCAACAAGATGAACTTCACAAATATAATACAGAGCAAATGAAGCTGGCCACAACGAGGACACTCCGTATGGTTCCTTAACTGACACAGCTCAAAGTCGGCAAAACTAATCTGTGGTAACAAAAGTCAGAATGGTGGCAAGGCTACGTGGGGAGGGTGACAGCATCCAGGAGACGGCGTGTGACATTTCTAGCATCACAGTGTTCTGTTTCTTGGTCTGGGTGCTGTTTACACAAGTGTGTTTTACTTTGAGAAAATCTACTAAGTGCTATACTTAGGATTTGGCCACTTTTCTGTATTTATATTATACTTCAATAAAATTTACATTAAAATAAACAAGGGAACATATACGCTGCCACAGTTTCCAGATGATAGAGTGAATAATGAATAAAATACAGAGAACAGTTTCCTAGCTAAGATAACTATAACTGTCCACAACCCTATGTGAGTTAATCCTTCAGAGTTACCATCAAATATTAAGATAATGCACAGTGCAGAGCTGGGGAACTGCAGCAAAACACTTGCCGTGATCAGGTTCCAAATCACTCGGAAAGGCTGGGAAGGATAGAGCAGGGCTGGACTGTGTCATGGTCTGGGTCAGAGATGACCCTGTCCAATGCAGGGTGGACACCTCACGGTGCAGTTCAAACAACTGGGAAATGGACAGCGTGCTCTGTGCAGAGAACGCACTTCAAGGGCAGGGTCAGCTCTCCCTTGCGTTCCCACCAAAACCACCCTGGTAACAAGCCTCCCTGTTCTCTCATTTCACAATCACGTTGGTTTGAAATTTTCACATTCAATTCAGGACTATTCTGCCATAGGTTAGACACAAAAATAAAATCATCCTTAAAAAGGGAGAACGTGGAATACCAGGTACAGTAATGTTTAGTCTTGGATTTTAAAGAAGGTTTTATATTAGAAGTCCTTACCAGAACTATCATTCTAAGCTTTCAATTCACTAATTTAATACTCCTCAGTCTTACACACCCCACACAATTTACACACGCACCAACTCCATTACTTATCTGAGGAAAAATAGCTTCCCCAAAATAGAAATTTTTCCATTAAAGAAACACGTATTCTGTTGACATTTAAAAGGGAGGAGGGTAGTTAGACAAGGGCTGTACAGACCATAAATAGTCATGGGAAATTACAGTCGTGTGTGCCACAGAGAAGAAAATAAAGGTCACTCATGCCGTTTCTAAAATGGTTTTGAACTAGGAAGGAAACCAGTAGAGCATTTTCATGAGTCTGTTTCCGCAGGTCCCATTTATTCTTCTTGATTTAAATTTCCTGTTAAGAATTTCTTCAGTGTAGAATTGGAATACATTAAAATGAAAGAAATACAAGTTATTGCCCTAAAATATTATGGACTATGGTTGGCTGAGAAATCATTTAATAATCTTATTGAAATAAAATTATCTAGGAAATAAGCAGTTACGGACACAAGAAAAGAAAAGAGAATAAATTCCTGAGTGTTTGCATATTTTTAGGCCAGAGAAAGAGGGAATGTAGTTTTTAAAAGCATATAAATACATGCTCATCTAGAAAAGTGCCAAAGGGACTTGAAAGATGGGCATTCAGATCCCGTCACAGCATCTGAATAAAGGGAAGAAAGTGATTTCCAGAAAGACTTTGAAATCTGCCTACACTTAAGGAACTATCTACTCTTTACGCAAAATTTTTTTGTTTGTTTGTTTTTGTAGAGACAGAGTCTCACTTTATCGCCCTCAGTACAGTGCCGTGGCGTCACACAACTCACAGCAACCTCCACCTCCTGGGCTTAGGCGATTCTCTTGCCTCAGCCTCCCGAGTAGCTGGGACTACAAGCACCCGCCTTAAGGCCCGGCTATTTTTTGTTCTGCAGTTTCAGTGGAGGCCGGGTTTGAACCTGCCACCTTCGATATATGGGCCGGTGCCCTACTCGATGAGCCACAAGTCCCGCCCTTCTTTATGCAAATTTAAGGAGGAAAAAAAAATCCCACATCATCTCCCCTTCTATGAAACTGAAACTAAGTTAATTAACTCAGCTGAAACTACAAGGACATTCTCATTACCCGCATAAGTGGATCGAATCACCCTGATGGTTAACAAAGAGGAACCAAATGGACTAAAAAGATTTTTGATTATAATGGTCTCAGGAAAATCAAATTCAATATCTACCCTCTTAAAACACTCTCCCCAGAACCTCATGATGTTTCAGCAGAAGACAAATTAAACCAATTTAGTGATGTAGGTGTCATCCTCCTACTAGTAGGAATAGTCATTTTAGTTTTACAATGTTTCTCCAATATGGATAACAGTTTTGCTTAATACATAAACTTTAAAAACCATACTTCCGGCTTGGCGCCTTGGCTCAAGCAGCTAAGGCGCCAGCCACATACACCTGAGCTGGCGGGTTCGAATCCAGCCCGGGCCCGCCAAACAATGACGGCTGCAATCAAAATATAGCTGGGCATTGTGGCAGGTGCCTATAGTCCCAGCTACTTGGGAGGCTGAGGCAAGATAATCCCTTGAGCCCAAGAGGCTCTGTCTAAAAAAAAAAAAAAAAAAAAAAAAAAAAAGACCACCTGCTTTTAACCTTGTAAAAACATGAATTTCCTAAAGCACTGAGTTTGGTCTCAAATCATTATGATGTGATTAACTATTCTCAGGCTTCTCCCATGCAAGATTTTGTAATGACTGCACACAAAAAGATGGTTTAATGTGCCAAGAGATGTTTCATCCATATAACTTTCTTACTCTCCAACTCTCTTCTAATTATATAAGATTTCTCGCTATACCATTCTCTTCCAGTTACAGAAAAGGCAATAACATGCTATCACTGTTTTCATTTATTTATAAAGTGCTTTGTAGATACCACCGATCTTCCCTATTTCCTATCTCATTGGATTCTCTCGACATCCTAAAGGTATACCCTCAAGTTTCACAAATGACAGAAACTAAAGCAAAGAAAGTCAAATTGTTGGGAATGGTTCAATAGAAATGACTGGCAGAGGCATAAATAAAACAGTTCTCAACAATCTCAAGAGTCCATAATCCTTTTTATTTTTTGAGACAGAGTCTCACTATGTGGCCCTCCGTAGAGTGCCATGGCATCACAGCTCATAGCAACCTTCAACTCCTGGGCTTAAGCGATTCTCTTGCCTCAGCCTCCCGAGTAGCTGGGACCACAGGTGCCCGCCACAATGCCCGGCTATTTTTTTGTTGCAGTTGTCATTACTGTTAGCTAGCCTGGGCCAGGCTTGAATACACCAGCCTGGGTGCATGTGGTCGGCAGCCGATCCACTGAGCTATGGGCATCGCCAAGAGTCCATAATTCTCAAACACACCTCTCCAAAATTCAAATGTTGCAAATAATAATAATAATACCCCTTTTCCTGGGTTTGGTGCTTGTAGCTCAGCGGCTAGGGCACCAGCCACATACATGGGAGCTGGTGAGTTCAAATCCCACTCGGGCCTGCCAAACACCAACAACTAAAACAAAAAAATAGGCAGGTGTTGTGATGGGCACCTTTAGTCCCAGCTTCTTGGGGGGTTCAGGCAAAAGCATCGCTTAAGCTCAAGAGTTTGAGATTGCTGTGAGCTGTGATGCCACAGCACTCTACCCAGGGAGACAGCTTGACACTCTGTTTCAAAACAAACAAACAAACAACAAACAACTTTTCCTGGGACATTTTCATAGACCTCTTTTCTCCAAAAAAGCAGGAGGTCAAGCAGGGCACCTGCTAGGTCACAAAAGACCATGTATGGATAGCCCTTTAAACTCAATTCTTTGGTTGGGCCTGGTGTCTCATGCCTGTAATCCCAGCACTCTGGGAGGCTGAGGTGGGTAGACTGCCTAATCTCAAGAGTTCGAGTCCAGCCTAAGCAAGAGTGTGAGACCCCATGTTTACTAAAAATAGAAAAATTAGCTGGGCATAGTGGCACATAACTATAGTCCCAGCTACTTGGGAGACTGAACCAAGAGAATCACTTAAGCCCAAGAGTTTGAAGTTGCTGTGAGCTATGACACCATAGCACTCTACCGAGGTAAACAAAATGACATTCTGTCTCAAAAAAAAAGAGAGAGAGGGAGAGAGAGAAATGTTAAACTCAATTCTTCAACCAAGTTAGTATATAGAATACTACTTAAAAATTTTTTCTTGCCATAAAGTGCAAACATCATAGAGAAAAGATACACAGATATGGCTCCTGCCCTAAGGCATTTGGAAAGCTGCCCAAATAACAGTAAGACAGATCCATTTCCTGCTTCTTGAGCAATTGTTCTGTTCTTCTGCCTGGGCACATTCTGTCCATCTGGCTCATCTAAGTTCTTTTTTTTTTTTTTAATTGTTGCTGTTGCTTCCTTTTGTTTGCTTGCTTTTTAGTAATTTCCTGCACACCCTTAAATTTTATAGCGAAATTCTGTCCATGAAACTAAGCATAGACTTTTTTGAAACTGAGCACAGACCATGACCAATTTACCTATTTGTAGGCCACTAGGTATTCGGCAGTTAAATGATTTTTCTGGAGATCAGTACTTGGCCTTGTACTCCATTCAAAATCCAAATAATTAAAACCGTCTAAGCCAAACAAAACTCTTCTACTTTTAGATAATCCCCTGGTTGTTTTCTCTAAAATGTCCTTGAAGTGTCAAAACAAAATACTTCGAATTTCTTATTAGTGCTCATCTTTTTTACAACACAGTACTTTTAACAATTTCATCTACCTTCACACAGTTGATTAGCTCTTAAAGATGAGGCTTTCAAACATTTTATGGTGGAACCAAGAGTACAAAGTACTTTTGATGTGACCAGGCAGTAAAAGTGCAACATATACACATGTAACTGAAAAGTTCCACGACACTTTGAGGCAGGAACATCATTTGAGGCGAGGTGTTCAAAATCGACCTGAGCTAATATAGTGAGAACCCGTCTCTACCAAAAAAAAATTTAAACAGTGGGCAAGCGTGGTGGTGTGTGCCTGTAGCCCTAGTTACTACGGAGGCTGAGGGGGGAGGATCACTTGAGCCACGAGTTTGAAGTTATAGTGATCTATGATTGTACCACTGCACTGCAGCCTGGGTGACAGAGTAAGACGCTCTTCTAAAAAAAGTTTAACGAAACAATACCTAACTTTCCTCTATGATATACATCAGTATTTTCTTTCCTATTAAATTTTTTAAGTGCTGTTGTAACCTTCTACATTAATGTTATACCTTACTAATCAGTCTGAAAAAAGGACCATGATAACTTATTCTCTAGCAATACTACCTAAAAGAGGGGACTGCAAGTGAAGAAAGTGTATACAATCTAACAGAACTCAAATCATTTTTGAAGATCTGAGAATCTTTCTGACTTGGACAATAAAGACTATTAAGCCTGCAGGAAAATAGCAAAAATTATACTGATTTAAGAACTGCTGAACAATTCTGGACTCTAGACACCGCTCAGAGTCACTTGCATGCTCCTGTAGAGAACTGAAATTAATCAACATGAAAAAAGCCAACAATCCCATATATCAATAGGCAAGAGAGATAAATAGAACCTTCTCTAAAGAAGATAGATGAATAGCTAACAAACATGAAAAAATGCTCCTCATCTCTAATTGTTAGAGAAATGCAAATCAACAAAAACCCTAAGATATCATCTAACCCCAGTGAGAATGGCCCACATCATGAAATCTCAAAACTGCAGATGCTGGTGTGGATGTGGAGAGAAGGGAACACTTGTACACTGCTGGTGGGACTGCAAACTAATACAAACTTTTTGGAAGGAACTATGGAGAACCCTCAAAGAACTCAAACTATACCTCCCATTTGATCCTGCAAACCCATTACTGGACATCTACCCAAAAGAAAAAAAATCCTTTTAGCATAAGGACACTTGCACTAGACTGTTATCGCAGCTCAATTTACAATCACCAAATGGTGGAAACAGCCTAAATGCCCATCAACTCAGGAACGGATTAACAAATTGTGGTGTATGTATACCCTGGAATACTATTCAGCCATTAAAAAAGATGGAGACTTTACATCTTTTATATTAACCTGGATGGAGGTGGAACACATTCTTCTTTGTAAAGCATCACAAGAATGGAGAAGCAAGAATCCTACGTACTCAATTCTGATATGAGGACAACTGAAGACCTAGAACACAGTGGGGGGGGGGTAGGGGAAGGGGAGAACAGAGAGAAGGAAAGAGGGAGAGGAGTAGGAGCTCATAGTGTGTGAATGCCCAAAAATTGAAAAAGAAAAGAACTGTTGAACAAGAACTCAAAAATTAACTTTGCAGATTAATTAAAATCAATTGATGTACTCTAAATTAAATCTACAATTATCCCACTTAAGTCCTCTCTCTGGCCTAGGATCCAATTCGGGGTCTCATTCTGCATGTCTTCGTCTCCTCCCATCAACTTTTCATCTTAAATGACCTTAACACTTCGGAAGAGTACCAGATAATTATTCTGCACAATGTCTCTCAATTTAGCTTTGGTTCGTTTTTCATCATTAGAATAAGGTCATGAATTTTTGGAAAAAATATCACCAAAATATCACCACAAGCAGGTACCTGCCACAAATATTCACTGCAAAGGTAAATGTTTTTCTTTTGTAATTAACAAATTTGTAAGGAGATCAGTTGAGACTATGAACATCTCCTGTTTCTCTTCATACTTTTGCCCATTAATTTAGGATTCTTGCTTGAAACAGTCACTTCTGCAATGTTTGGCAAATGATTCCATGATTCTTTTTACTTTCAGTTTATTAACTGGAATTATTCTGTAAGGCCTGTCCCTATTTATTTACTACATTACTTATTTTATAGCAATATGGCCTTATAGACATTTATTTTACTTTACTGGATATAATTCGTTACCAGCATTGTGTATTTGTTGCTCACATTGTCCTAGATGTGGCTGATGGGAGCTCCTCCAAGTTGGCTCATGGGTCCTTTGACATGCGTGCATCCTTTTCCAAGCACTTCTTTACTTGTGGGCTCATTTGTGTTAACCTACTCTAGCCCTAGAATCAGTCCTGTTTCCAAGGATACTTGGTTCCTTTTTGGATAATGGGACTTAGAAACTAAGGTGTAGGTGTTCAGTCACGGGATTGGGGGGGGGGGCACTGCTTCTAGGCTTTCTCAGCAGAACCAAAACACGTGTTCTGAAGCCTGGTAAAGTTTGTCTCCCCTTTGTAGTTTTACTTTTTCAGTGTTTTCTTGGATATTCTTGTACATTCCTTTTTTTTTTCCCCCATATGAACTATAGCAGCAATTAGTCTAACTTCATTATAAAAGTTTTTTGGTATTTATATTAAAATTGTGTTAGAGTTACAAAGTAACTTATAGAAAACCTGATATCTTAATAATAGTAAGTTGTCCTACCCCAAAACAGGGATGTCTATTTGTTCAAATTTGCATTTGTGAATTTCAGAAGGGTTTTAATGTTTCACTCATACAGCTTTTGTACATTTCTTAACTTTATTCCTTATTATTTAATCTTCCTTGATGCTATTTTTAAATGTGGTTTTCACTACTAACATAATATGTCTTCTAATGGCTATGTTTGTATATATGAAAAGTTATGTTACGCTACATTACTAAAATGTGTTATTGTCTAAGTTCATTCTAAGTGATTGTCTAGGGTTTTCAAGTATACTACATCATGTTCACTGCAAATAGAGTTTATCTCTTTGCTGATTCATGTGCCTCTAATTGAGTTTTTCTTTTCTGATTGCATGGCTAATAGTATAAAATCAGATAACAGTGGAAATAGTAGGCATCCCTGCATTGTTACTGAATTTAGTATAAAGAAATGCTCCTGGGTCTTCCCCTTCAGGAAAGTAGCTTCAGGATTAAGTGTGTATGTAATGTTAAGTATTATTTTTTTATTAACAGCTTTATTGAGACATAATTAATAATTCCCATATGAATATGCTACACTTTTGTCTATCCATTCATAAGCTGATGGGACATTTAAGTTGTTTCCATTTTGGGGGTGAGTTAAGTTCAAGCACACGTAATGATAGATCTGATGCTTCATCTCAACTCGGTCATATATTTCACATTCATATGTATTTTCTATGCTTCCCTCTATATAAGATATATTTCTTCAATACATTTACTTTTTTTTACATTTCAGGAATTTTATATTTTTGTCCTAGTGGTTACCTTTCTACTTATGCCCTATTAAATGACCTTAGTCCCTTGGCTTTTTATTTAATTATTTACTATCAAGCTTATTAGTTTATTAGTTTATTTATTTATTTATTAAATCATAGCTGCGTACATTAGTGCAATCAAGGGGTACAATGTGCTGGTTTCATACACAATCTGAAATGTTTTCATCAAACTGTTTAACATATCCTTCATGGCATTTTCTTAGTTACTGTATGAAAACATTTGTATTCTGCATTTAGTAAGTTTCACCTGTACCCTTCTAAGATGCACCGTATGTGTGGACCCACCAATTGCCCTCCCTCCACCCCAACCTCCCCCCTCCCCTCCCTTCCCATATTCTTGTGCTATAGTTGGGTTATAGCCTTCATATGAAACCTATAAATTAGCTTCATAGTAGGGCTGAGTACATTAGATACTTCTTCTTCCATTCTAGAGATACTTTGCTAAGAAGAATATATTCCAGCTCCATCCATGTAAACATGAAAGAGGTAAAGTCTCCATCTGTCTTTAAGGCTGCATAGTATTCCATGGTATACATGTACCACAATTTATTAATCCATTCATGGGTCGATGGGCATTTGGGCTTCTTCCATGACTTAGCAGTTATGAATTGGGCTGTAATGAACATTCTGGTACAGATGTCTTTGTTATAACATGATTTTAGGTCTTCTGGGTATATACCTAGTAAAGGAATTATAGGATCGAATGGCAGATCTCTAAGTACTCTCCAAACATCCTTCCAAAAGGAACGTAGTAGTGTGCATTCCCACCAGCAGTGTAGAAGTGTTCCCTTTTCTCCACATCCATGACAACATCTCTGGTTTGGGGATTTTGTCATGTAGGCTAATCTTACTGGAGTTAGGTGATATCTCAAAGTAGTTTTGATTTGCATTTCTCTGATCATTAAGGATGGTGATTATTTTTCATGTGTCTGTAGGCCGTGCGCCTGTCTTCTTTAGAGAAGTTTCTCTTCAAGTCCTTTGCCCACCCTGAGATGGGATCACTTGTTCTTTTCTTTCTAATACGTTTGAGTTCTCTATGTATTCTGGTTATTAAACCTTTGTCGGAAGCATAAGTTGCAAATATTTTTTCCTATTCTGAGGGCTGTCTGCTTGCTATACTTACTATGTTCTTGGCTGTACAGAAGCTTTTTAGTTTGATCAGGTCCC
>CAUYRH010035282.1:0-19855 GCA_963574655.1 Perodicticus potto | reverse complement strand
TTTAATTCAACTTGTTAATATGTTGTTTATGATATTGTATCCTCATTTATAAGTGAAATATGTTTGTAATTTCCCTTTATAATAATATATTTTTTTCCAATTTTAATATCAGGTGTATCCAGATGAAGTAGAATGATTTTGAAGTCTTTCTTCTTTTTCTATTGTCTATGATATTTGGCATGATCTGTTTTTTGAAATTATCTTCTATTTTTATTTATAAAAATAAATATTCTCTATTTTGAGACTTTGAAAAAAGAAGTTAACTGATGACTCATACCAAACTTCAGAGTCAAAGCATCCTATGATAGATATACTTTTATCTGATAATATGAATGTTACTTTTTTTGCATTATTTTTATTATTATTCTTGCTTAATATTTCATTGCAGCAATCATCTGATTTCTTTTCCAAATGTATTTATCTTCATTTGTTCTTCGCCAGGTTTTTGTTTCTAGTGCTTATCTTAAACATTGTCATTGTTATTAAATTTTAAGTCTCTTGAATTTTGTGAAGGCAAACAGTGGACACCAAATGAACACATGTACATGTACAGAGAGAAAAAAACACTGCGTCTTCTGTGCCTTCCATAAAATATAGTAAACCATAATTGGGCTGTTAGTTTTTCCTCAATGAACTCTTCTCTAACCTTTCAGATACAGCTCCTTTGTATTAAAGAAGGAAGAACTTCTTGTTATTTTCTGCTGTGTTTGTGTCTGTATGTCTGTGTTGAGGCACATATGTGAACAATTTGACTCTACTTGTGACATTCTAACAATAGGCTGTATATCTCTTCAAGCACTTAGTAAAATGTATTTCCAAGACACATTTCTTGTTTCCTGGCTTGGTTTTTTCTGTTTGCTGATTTATTTAGTTTTTACCAAATGTATCTAGCAGTGTTGCTTTTATTAAAATAAAACATCTTTTATGCTTACACTGTACTTTTATTTTTAACTATACATCAAATTATTCAGAGGTCATTTAATGGCCTATTCCATTATATGTTTTTTTTCTCAGATATGGTCCTAAAATTTAGGCTAAAATAATTGTTATCAGTGTTGAAATATCAGCAGAATATTCTTATACCAAAGTTGAATAGTGTCTGTTTTTCCCAAATCTTACTTTTAAGATTTTTAAATATCTTTTCTTTCTTCCTTTCTCTTTCTCTCTCTCTCTCTCCCTCTCTCTCTTTCTTTCTCTCTCCCTCTCTCCTCTCTCTTTCTTTTTTTTTTTGTTTAGACAAGTTCTCTCACTCCTTCTCACACATTGGAGCGCAGTGGCCCAGTCACAGCTCAAGTGATCTGATATTTTTCACCCTCCCCAGGAGCTAGGCCTGCAGGCACATGCCATCGCACCTGCCGATTGTTTATTTTTTTAAATAGAGACAGAGTCACACTGTATTGCCCAGGCTGCTCTCAAGCTCTTGGCTTCGAGTGATCCCTACCTTGTCAAAGTGCTTGGATTTCAGGCGTAAACTACCATGCTCAGCCACAATTTACTTTTAAAAATGAGTTTTCTGTAAATCTGTGGTATTGTCATGTAAACAAAGGTATGGACATATAATTAGGCACAGTACTTCATATGGTTTCTAATAATATACATTAATGTCTAAGTATTATATTTGCAACAACAATATTATCCACTGTGTTATTTGATATGAAAACAGTTTTATAATTTAGTGGTAGGCTTTTTTTTAAATCCCAGGTATTACTGCTCTTCCTTTTTCTAATAATAATACCAACAATAATGTTACTAATATTTTCTCCCTCCTATCTTGACAGCCAGGAGTTCGTGAGAATATTTGAAATAGTAAAGCCATCCCAGAGTTAGTGTTTTATATGTATCTCCTCATTTAGTCTAATTGGTTTTGTATGGTTCCTATTAAATCATAGATCAGAAACTTTACCTGAGAGTATAAGTTACCTGTGTAAGGTCCCACAGTATATGTATGATATTAACTGGTATTGGGTCCTTCTTCTGTCTCCAAACTCTGGCTTAAATTTTCATTACCTGATTATAACTAGAGCAGTTTTGTTAATCCTTGTGGGTCCTCTATTACCCTGCTCTGTGGAAAATTGGGGGTTTAATAAACACAAACGGTTTTAAAGATCTTTTTTTCTGAATAGAAACTGAACTACAAGGCTCCATCATTCTTTTGCAAGGCTTCTAACAAAATACTGGTGATACCAGTGAAAATTAACGATACTACACTCTTAACTCCTATTTTTACAACTGCTCTTTACAGAAATATTTAGTTTATAATTTCTCCTAGGAAGAAAAATGTTGAAATGAACTCAAAGCCAAATTTAATTAATATTTGGAATATTAGTCTTCTGATTATCTTATCACCACGTGGGTGGGCCTGCATATCCAGGCTTCACGTCCTTACATTCTCCAAACTGCACATCGAAAATAGGAGAAATATGGACACTTGTGTCTGTACTGAACCTATACAAACTTTTTTTCTTGTCATTATTTCCTCAACAATACAATATTACAACATTTGCATAGCATTTATAACACATTAGATATTATAAGTAATTTAGAGCTAATTTAAAATATGAGATGATGTGTGTAAATTATACTCAAAAACTTAATTATTTTATATAAGGAACGTGAAAATCCTGAATTTTGGTATCTTTCCAGGCATGGGGATAGGGAGAGCCTAGAATCAATCCCCCAGGGATACCAGGAAAAGTCTGTAGTAGTAAAAATGTCAGTGTTGTCATTTTCTTTAAAAAAACTTAGCTAAAAATCAAGTGTTAGATACATGTATCATAGTAATCTGAATGTCGGTTTTGGAAGCAGTAGTTACATGCAGTTATTTTCTTACTTCAGTTATTAACCTTTCAGCTAAACACACGCACAAAATGTATGTTTTAGATACAAGCAATTAAAATCATGCAAAGGCTAATTAAATCAATGTCAAAGCTAAATTAGAAAACTATTCAAATGAAACCTCTAAAGATTGTGTCTCTCTTGCTGCCTAGCTACTTGAAATACACAGTGTCTGTGAATATCACTCAGTATAATCCCTGCAGAGCAAAATCTGAGAAGAACCATTTTGTGTTCTCATCCCAATATACTTAATAATTTATTTTCCAAATATTTGGTAAATATATTATATTCCTGTGAATTCCTTGTAGTGAACACACGATCACATATTTTCCCAAACTATTTTTCTCTCAAATTTTTTAAAGTGAATAACTATATATAAAACTCTTAGTAAAATCAGATTAAGTGCTTATCTCAGATAATCCTTTTGTTCTTAAACATTACTTGTGTATAGAACTGGCCATTATCTGGAATTAGAGTGAGGCAGAGGAACACAGAGGAAATTAATTATAATATTGTGCTCCATAAATGCATTAATATACCCAGTTATGCTTTAATAAAAAAATCAAATAAAAAAAATCTGCAAGATATTTCCAGATAATCAATAGAATTATGAAATTGTCAATATGTTCCTAGTACTAAACTTTTTAGAAAAAAACTATTAACTTTAGGAAATTGCTCTTAATCATTACAACTTGCAGTTTTTTATTATGATTTTTAATTGCTTAAAATCTACTATTTAACTTATGGGAATAAAACACAGTAGTTCATTTTATGTAAGTGGATACATGAGGGCAGGGTAGTAGCAGCAGCAATTCTAATCTAATCTAATTCAACGTTTATTGAACGTGGATGCCATAATATTTCTAGCATTAATTTGCTGGTAATTAATTGTTGGGATGGAGGGAGGGTAATTGGTGGGACCATACCTACAGTGCATCCTACAAGGGTACATGTGACATTTACTAAGTGTAGAATATAAATGTCTGAACACAATAACTAAGAAAATGCTGTGAAGGCTATGTTAACAGGTTTGATGAAAACATTTCAAATGGTATATAAACCCAGCACCTTGTACCCTATGATTGCATTAATGTACACATTTATTATTTAATTAAAACAAAATTTTTTTTTTGGCTCTTAAAAAAAAAATTGCCAGTAAAGCAAATATAAAAAGAAAGACAAATTAGCATAAATTTTATTTTAAAGTGAGGAACTGACTTAAATGTCTCAATGTACCAACAAAGTAGGAAGTGAATCCAGCATTCCAAACATTTAAAAAATTCTCTATGTAAGATGGTTTCGTCTTAAATACAAATCATTTACCATCATGTGATACAATCTAAGAAAACGTTTAATGTGTTAGACCATGAAGGCCACATAACATTGACAAAACACAGGCCTTACTTTCCTGGTTTTACAATTTGATATAGTGTATGCTTTCTAATCAGACTAAGCTCCTCCATTGTCAAGTATGACAACAAATAGTTCTTTGATTCTATAAATGCCAGTAATAACTAAAGATGCGATTGAATTTAAGAACATTCCAGATAGAGGGAATGTCAGGAGCAAAGAGCAGCAGGCAGTGATGGGAATGGTGGTGCCCAGGATTGAGCCCCTGACTTTAAAGAACACAGTTGTTGAAATGAGTATGACCAAAATGTGGTCAGAGAATTGCAGGACATCTTGATAAGTTTCATATTAAAATTACACAAGTGGATTCAGAAAAGGGTATTACTATGCATTTACACAAACTTCCCATTTTTCTCTTAACTCCTCTGATATTTCTTTCTCTTCTACCTTAAGCTTTCTCAACCTCATCTTTATTGACATTTTGGTGAATGATTTTGTTGGGTCTCTTTGGGGGGCACTTTTTAAATTTTTCATCACAGAATGTTTTTCAGCATCACTGCCCCCTACCTACTAAATTCTGGTAGCATCGCCTTCCTCCTACCCCTGAGATTATGACTTCCAAAAATGTCTCCAGAGAGGTAAAATCAATCATGGTTGTGAATATTGTTTGAACCTCTTGGCTCGTTATTCAGCAGGGATTTTTTTTTGGATCTAACACAATGTCACAATAGGTTTGTCAGGTGGATAAAAGAAATAGATTTATCTCATGTGTAACTGGGCTTTTCTAAGAAGTGAAAAATGAAAGCATAGTATTGATTATTAAAAGTTAAAGAAAAAATCAAACTGAATTTTGTCTTGGAAAAGAGAATCATGTTAAAGTTGATGATATTTTGAACTTCACTTACTTTTCTGAATTTCTACTATGTTTAATGTCTAAAATAAAACAGAAGTGCTATTCAAGGGGATATCTGTACTGAGTCTTATGTCCTTTTCTGAGCTTGACTACTCAGAAGTTCTATTTTCTTTATTAAACTAACAAATCTTAAGAAGTTATCTCACATTTCATCACAACAGCAGTCACTTGTGAAACTTTGGGCTTTCTTTTGCTTTACTAGTCAAAGAAAAAGTTGTCTTTTATAATGTTTGAGAAAATGATTATCAACAAAGGGGAGGAAAATGAGGCCCTAGGCTCCAAGGAGCATAGCAAAATCATAATCTCTTTTGAAACACTTTCATCCAGTTTGCAATTTCCTTAAGTCTCTGTGCTTCTCCTTCCCAAACCTGCATTGTTTAGACAAACCAGAGGGAGATTGGAAAAGGATGGCAAGGATATTAGGCACTCCTGTTACTCTTCTCACAGTGTTTCCTATTCATTTTATCAATACTTCTTTTCTTTCTTCTTTCCCTTTGACCATGTATTTCTTATCTACCTTGAATAAAAGATATGATACGATGGCTGGGTGTGGTGCCTTACACCTGTAATCTGAGCACTTTGGGAGGCCGAGGTGGGTGGATGGCTTGAGCTCAGGAGTTCCAGACCAGCCTGAGCAAGACTGAGGTCCTGTCTCTACTAAAAATAGAAAAACTATCTGGGCATAGTGGCAAGTGCCTGCAGTCTCAGCTACTTGGGAGGCTGAGGCAATAAGATCATGTAAGTCCAAGAATTTCAGGTTACTGTGAGCTATGATGCCACGACACTCTATCCAGGGTGACAGAGTGAGATTCTGTCTCAAAAAATAAATAAATAAATAAATAAATAAATATGAATAAATAAATAGATAATACAATATGAGGCAAGAAAAGATTTTCCAAATGATTGAGGGGATAAAAAGCAGAATCCCTTTAAGGAATTTAAATCAGAGTTGCTTCCAAGTTTCTTAAAATAATCAAAATCCAAATTTGGTCCTTGGGGAGAAAGTATGTGAGTCCGGGATATGGATGGTGTCACACACACTGTATGTTGACAATAAATGAAAACAAGCTAAATGGATGCTGTTCTACTTATTTAACTATAAGTAGAAGCTTTTTCTTATTTTCCTGACCAACATTCATTTTACATTCTTTGCTTTTACACACTGTAATCTCATTATAATTTTCCCAGTGACTTCTCAAGTGGATAGAGATAAGCTGGTGGCTTCACTTCTCCTACACAAGGGCAGGTACCTGACCCAAACTAGGACAATCAGGATATGATTCTTAAGCCTAGTGCAGAAAAGAAAAAAAAAAAGGTATACTCAAACTATTTATCAGTAAATAACTACCACAACCTTTAAAGTTTATTGTTCAGTTTACAGACAAACAGAGTAGCATGGTCTCCTTAGAAAGAGAAGACTAATCTGATAATTCATGGCAACCAGTTCCTTAAAGTTCTACCTGTCATGGAGTTCTTCTGTTCTATAACGTATGTCTTTATTCTTCAGGACACTGCAGGCCGGATCTATACGGGGCAAAGAACAGAGCCCACCATGACCTTGAGAAAGTGCATAGTGTCAGAAGGAATGGCCTCAGATGTGGCCCGCGTAGCTTGTGGTTTTACACATGTGTGTGTGGGACAGAGCTTCATATCCCTAAATTTGCTGACAGTATCTGTGACAGGTGTTAAAGTTCACAAGAGTATAAAATAAAACCAAACAACCGTGGTACATTATTGAAAGCTTTATGTTCTATGCTAAGTTTTTTATAAAAATTCTTTGTTTTTAAAAGTATATATTTTATGCCTCATGCTACATAGTAGTAACTAGAGTAGCTAATACATGGCAATTCCTCTAACCTTCTACTGAATGTTTGAATAAATGATTAAATGATAAAATGTGCAAGTGAACATTGGATAGTTCAGTACTTGATTTAATGAATTTGAGTTATATAGTGTTTTCTAATGTCCCTGTGAAATCAGAGGGCAGGACACATTGCAAAGACATAACCAGAGAATAGATGATGTGCTCCTAAAGGTGAGACACCAATGGACTTGAGTATATGGGGTTGAGATAAAAATGACACAGGAATTACTGTATATTCATTCATTCAATTGTACATGGGGCAGATATATAGAATTTGGTGACCAAAAAGGTATTACTTTGAAATTGGGAGAAAAGGGAAGAAGATCACAGCCAAGTTGTTCTTTGCAAATTTTAGTACATTTTAAGTATGTTACCTCATTTAATGAAATAGAATCCCATCACTATATCTTTGATTTTCTGAGACCTCTGTCATTCTGGGAATTCTGAGAAGGGACAGCACATTTGAATTTTATATATTTCTGAATGAAAGACAAAGGAAATAAGTTATTGGAAAGGTGACATGTTTTAGATTTCCTCTTTTTACAAATCTTAAATTTAGAGCTGTTACCGTCTTTTGATGCCAGATATAAAATGGTCTTAGTAAGTAAAACTGAGCTGTGTTGTGGATGAACTGTGATTGGTGGTGGTTTGGGTACAAGCCAGAGCCCTGGCACTTTGGGATAGAGAAGCCCAATCTGCCATTATTTGTACTTCCCGACTGGTACCCATCTCTGTTGACCTGGCACGTTGTTCCTCTTAGTTCTAGCTCCTCCAGTTCATGGATTCTGGGGAAAGGGCAAATGAGAGGAACACCAAATGAGTAGCAGCAGGATAGCGGCACAATTTTGGGGTTGACTCTCCTTTCTCTCTGACCTTTCTTAAGGCAAGCAAAAAGCATCTGATTTCAAAGTTCTAATACAAGGCCAAGCAATTCAGTCAACACAGGCATATTGTCTGCCCATAAAGTACATGCAATGCCATCATTGGTGCTAATGAGATAAAATTTGAGGAGAGATTAAACACAGGTAAACTACCAAAACAAGGGTGTCCCTGACAGTTTATATATCAACTGCCACATGTTTGTACGTAATTAAAATTCGTCAGAAAAGTTAACCTATGCATTAGAAGACTTATTTGAATTCCAATACATTAGAAGACTTATTTGAATTTATTTCTAAATGATTGAACTCCTATTTCCTATTGTATTTTGTTTTTAAGTTAGTATTATATCAAATTATTTGTAAAAGCTCATTATTGGGCAAGTGACAGATGCCACAATTCTCAATAAAGCTGTATGAGTTGGAAAGTTTTAACATTCGATGTTTTCTTTATGGTATATCTGCTGTGATTTAAATGGCAAAATGGAGCATTTATGAGCCATCTGATAATTATATCTCCAGCTACTTTTTTCCCCCCTCACTGAATGTTATTCCCTAATATTGATTATCTCCAGAGCCTGATAAAACGTTTTTGCCATTTGTGGAAATAAGCAGTTTCCTCGGCCATTGTCAGTTTCAGTCTTAAAATAAACATGTATATTTTTAAGCTAAAGTAATATCATTGCTGGTGTTATATTTAAGAATAAGTATACAAATATGTTTCTTTCTTTCTTTCTTTCTTTTTTTTTTTTTTTTTTAGAGACAGAGTCTCACTGTGTCACCCTCAGTAGGGTACCGTCGTATCACAGCTCACAGTAACCTCAAACTCTTGGGCTTGAGTGATTCTCTTGCTTCAGCCTCCCCATGGCTGGGACTACGGGTGTCTATCACAACACCTGGCTTTTTTTTCATTGTCAGGCCCAGGCTGGGTTCGAACCCACCAGCCCCACTGTATGTGGCAGGTGCTGTAACCTCTGATATACAGGTGCTGAAACGAATGATATATTTTCAGTTTGTGGAAGTTGTTATTATTTCACAAGGAGTTTATAGATTTGTACTACTTTGGTATAACTGGTCATGTGTGCGAGGTGTTTGTGAACATGAATTGTTGAGTTGTTTTATTAAAAATACGAGAATATGAGATTTTAGTGCCAAATTTAATCAGGTAAAATTAATTACCAGGATACTGTAATCAAAAGAAATAGCATCTACTTAACATTATCATACCAGAAGCATCAGTATCAGTATTCTCTAAGTTTGGGGGTACTAGGTACACCATCTAGGCATGACTTTCTGACATAAGTTATTTCTATTTCTTCAAAAAAGAAAGTGGGATAAACGTTTTCTTCAGTGCATTTTTTCTCTAATGAATAACTACCAATGGAAAAAAACTGTATTATTTCTTGTCCTCTAGGCAATACAGCTAAAGTATACATTGAAATTCAGGATGAAAATGATCATGCCCCAGTGTTTCAGAAAAAGTTCTACATTGGAGGTGTATCTGAAGATGCAAGAATGTTTGCTTCTGTGCTCAGAGTTAAGGTATGAGAAAATGTTTAAAGATACAGAGCTAAAGTAAAAGCACAGAGTGCAGGTTTTACAGATAAACCATAACCCTGTGGTTTGCATTAACTGGGTACTTATTCATGCTGTGTAAACAAAAGCCTGAAACTTGGAGATATATGGGTTTAATTATCCAAAGTAAATACAGATGAATTATGTAGGTAGAATACTAAGCAACTTTTTGTGTTTTAGTTTTACTATAAAAATGAGAATGACATACTTGCAATGTTATATGGTGACTAAAATGTTAAATGTATTTGTTTTCCAAGTAGGTTTTTCCACCTCCAATAGGTTTAATTCAGAATAACTCAAAATATTCTCAAAACTGAATTTCTAATGACAAATACAAAATTATCACTTCTTACAGAAGCAATAATGTGGTTAATTATGTAAAGACTTTTTTCTGCTATAAGTTTTTGAATTTTAAATGCTAGTTAAATAAGTATATTTTAAAACAATAGTGCTAATTTCAGCACTTTACCAAAAGTTAAAAAAACTTGATGTGTCAGAAAATTTTGTTCAACTACTAAAATGGTTTAAATGCAGCATCTAAGACCAACATTAATAATTTTCAATTTTTAATTGGTTATTATCAAATATGCTTAAAATTTTTCTAAACAGTTGCTGCTATAAATAGTTGTAGTGATTTCATTTCTAAGAAATAAATTTTAAAATATTGCAATTTGCTTAGGGATCCTATATGAAAATTGTCATAGACACCACACAGGGTGGAAGTTGGGAATGGGTAACAGGATGTTTTTGGACAAGATTAAAAGCGTTACTAGTTCAGGCAAGACTTGATGGCTGCTTGAACCATGCTGGTGGGCGGTGGAGAGGGTGAGAAGGGAGTCAAAAGATAGAACCAAAGGACTTACTGATGAATTCTACATGTTGCATTGAGGAAAATAAAAAATATCATGGAAGTTTTTTTTTATTATATCATAGCTGTGTATATTAATGAAATCATTTAGAGATCTAGAAATAGAACTGCCATTTGATCCGATAATTCCTCTACTAGGTATATATACAGAAGACCAAAAATCACATTATAACAAAGATATTTGTATCAGAATGTTTATTGCAGCCCAATTCATAATTGCTAAGTCATGGAAGAAGCCCAAGTGCCCATCGACCCACGAATGGATTAATAAATTGTACGTATACCATGGAATACTATGCAGCCTTAAAGAAAGATGAAGACTTTACCTCTTTCATGTTTACATGGATGGAGCTGGAACATATTCTTCGTGGAGGATTTTATTTTGAACAAATCCCCATACCTCCACTCGGATACTGTGACAGCAATAATGAAGAGTTTATTTGTGGAGAGTTTGTGTTTCTCAGGCTTTTTCAATCCACAAACATAGTTCTTGGTAGGGCAGTGACAGATACTGGTCTGGACTTGAAAGCGAAATCACGACCGGTGATGAAATCACCTAGAAACTGGAGTTGACTGAAGAGTCCATTGCAATAGAAGAGCCCCTGGCAATGTCAACACTAAGCGACAGCGAAGAAAAGGGGATCCATCAGAGAATATCAGGAGGGATCAGTCATGAGCAGCAGAAATCCTAGCAATATGCTAGGTCTGAGTGCCGTATAAAGAACAAAGCCGACAGGGTGCTCAGCTCTCAAATGCTGCTGTGATAAGAATGTCCCTGTGGATTTTTATATCATCACTCCTGCTAACAGAAGTCTACCGTAATAGAAAAAGAAGTTAAGCCAAACGTTAAAATAGTTCATTAATAAAGGGGGCTACTCAAAAGATATGTAGATAGCTCTGACAGGGAAATTCAGTAGGTGTTATTATGTGATGACATTTACTTCAGAGGAATTGGGACTGGATGATAAAGGAGACAGAATCATGTCCTACAAGCACAACAGAGGCACACGGGATGCTACCCACTACCCGCTACCCCTAGACTCCATGACAGGTAATGAGCTAAGCCCTGGAATGAACCCGTGAACCACTGCGACAGGGTACACGAGGACGGGATTGGGAACGATTGTTCCTCCAGGATTGCAGAGAACTGTATGGATTCCTCTCTCTCCAATCTATCAGTGATGTGTTCAGGCTAGGGAAAGGAGTCTTTGTAGGAAATCAAATACGTGCAAAGTGATCTCCTAGGCAGTTTAGACAAGATAGAGATAGAAGGAGAGAGAGAGTTGAGCAATGTGTTGATGCAAGTATATGCTATAGTAATCAGTTCAAAAGGAGAGCAGAAATTGCCATGCGGCGTCAAGGCAAGGAAACATTACCTTCCATTGGTAAAAGCATGAAAGGTTTCCCGAACGATGAAGAATTTAAGACTGTCACTGAAGGGAAATTAGATTTTATCAAACTGAAGGTTATAAGAGGGAGACAATCTAAGTAGAGGAAACAAAGTGAGGCAAACCCAGGAGAAACAAAATGCAGAGCGTATTTGTAGGAGGTGCAGGACTCAGGCCAAGATGGGAGTGATCCATCCTTAGTGGTTAACACGTTCAATTGCGGCCTTCAGCCTCGAAGGCAGCACTCTGCCCCTTCCTATCGCAGTGAAAGGGAGTTAAGCCGTTCTTCTCAATTTACAGTTAAAGTAACAGAGATATTCTTGGAAACAGCAACAAATCCAGGCCAGCCAAGCTGTGGGGTTAGAAGGAAAGATGATGTTTGAATTGGGGAGTAGCCCATGATTGTGAAAGGTGCGTTTATATCAATTGCTATGTAACATTAACATAATATTAGATTGTGTCTACGGTGCGTGCCAGTTTACTTTGGTCCAATGTGAAAGGCACAGAAGATAAAAGGTAAAAAAAATTTCTGTGTATAAGAAGGGGAAGAGGTGAATTTGAAAAGAATAGGATGGGTGAAGTATGATGAGACTTTGAAATACATGCACAAAGATACAGTGACTTAACATATGGATAGTGGATTTAGAGCATTATTTAAAAAATATGCTATAGGTAAATCAACAGTACAAGTATGGTTGAAATGAATTATCCAATATAAGTGATAATAAAATGAAATCAATTGCATATCTTCTCTGAAGTGACAGGTCTTAATATGATTAAGGATTTATGAAAGTTAACTTTTAAAGAAAATTTGTGAAGTGTTCCTGCTGTGTGCTGAAAATACAGAGGTATGAAAAAATGGACTACCTCTCTGTCCTCAGGGAGTTAATATTATAATAAGCTAGACATCTCCAAAAAGTAAACAAACATATTAAGTTATAACTATATCTGGATGAACAAAATAATTTACAATAATATCTAGGTGGACAAATATCCAATGTAGCTTTTGTGCAATAATAAGTAGTAAAGAATATCATCTTCTCTTTGACTTCCCTTGGCCATATTGGAGGAAGAAGAATTGTCTTAGGCTACACATTGGTTATGCAAACACTAATGAAAGCTGATGAACAATAAAAAAATGTCCTTGCATATTTTATGTGATATCCACAAGCATAGATAGGCAAAAAAGTCCTCACATAATAATCCTAGTTATGCAGGATTGTTCTAGCAGCCTGTTCAGAAAAATCTTTTTAAATTGTCTGGCAGGCCCCAAGATTTTGATCCACTAGTATAGAAAATGTGCATATCTAAGTAATAACATGTCTTTGGTTTTTGATGATTTTTATTATAAAATAAAAGTGGGCAGCATAAAACTTTTGGAATACTTGACCTTGTATTTGAAAAACTTATGCATTAATATCTGGTTTAAAGGGAAAATAGTTGAAATAATTTCAATAATGAAATAATTATTCACTATTGAAATAATTAATTTTATTGAATTCTTAAGGTCCTTATCAGATATTTGGTTCTGTGTTGGTCTTCCTATGCTCCACTTTTGAAAATAGTTGCTTGCAAATGTAAGTGATGACAAAAAATGATGGCGTGAATAAGATGTGATGGTGATGCGGAGGTTATTTATGTCTTGGAAGATAGGACCTATAAAAGTCCAGTAAAGAGACATGATCAAATTTTTTCTAAGTTGAATGTCAGGTTGCAGCTCTATGTATTCCATTTGAAAATCAGAAGTTAACATATGTTGACTAAAAATGGAATCATAAATACACCAAAATATTGTTTCACAGGAATCTTAGTGTCATTTTCAAATTCTTTTTTTTTTTTTTTCCTTTGGAGACAGAGCCTCAAGCTGTCACCCTGGATAGAGTGCCATGGCATCACAGCTCACAGTAACCTCCAATTCCTGGACTCAGGCGAGTCTCCTGCCTCTGTCTCCCAAGTAGCTGGGACTACAGGCGCCCGCCACAACGCTCGGCCATTTTTTGGTTGCAGCCATCATTGTTGATTGGCAGGCCCGGGCTGGATTCAAACCCGCCAGCTCAGGTGTATGTGGCTGGGACCTTCGCCCGTTGAGCCACAGGTGCCGAGCCCATTTTCAAATTGAAAAGCAAGACTGCGTATTTTTTACTATTCATAGGACTATGTTTAACCAATGTATTGAAATGTATAAAATTGTTTGCCTTATTTAGAGCTTGCCATAATTTCCAGTAGATGGTATTATTTCTTATTGTATTTTTGGGTAAAATGAAGATCAATAAATTTGCGTGACTTCCTCAGTACCACTCAGCCAAATAGCTAATGAAATCAGAATCAAAATTACATCTACCTTATTCAAGGTCTTTGCTTATGATCTATATTATGCTGCTTCCCAGGAGAAATGAGGAGTAGAATCTTGGCAGAAAATAACGGAACATGTTAAGTTTCTATGAAAAATTAAGAGTTAATTAACAAGGCAACTAATTACTTTTCAAATTAAGAAGGTCTCTGTGATTTGGGCCACTATCTATTAAGGTAACAAATAAGATTAGATTTTAGAAACACCTTTCAAAGTATTAGCTAATTTTTTTCATGTTGTTTAAACTACAATTTCCTCATTTAGTGCAAATATATAGAGAGATCAAGATTAATTAAAGAACCTTTGAATTGTGGGATTTTTTCCTGAAAGTTAATGAAGAAGCAATTAATCTATTTTCTCTACAAGTTGCAAATTTAAAAAAAACTCAATGTCAGAAAGACTGAAAGTTTTGAATGTTGTATCTTTGAATTTATTAAAGATGCCAGATTTAGGAAATTTATTAACTGAGAAAATAATATTTTAAAAAAGCATCAAGAAGGGAGAGTTCTGACTCTCAAACTGCTGATTGTTTATTACATTTTCTAAATGAGTGCAATTTGGTAGTGAGAGGTTTCAGCAGAAGCTGCAATCACGCTCAGAAGATGCCATTTTCCTGGTGGTAAAAGGTATAGGGATGTGTAAGGTTATAAATGCAGAGAGTAACACAATTTATTTTTAGTCAGAGGTGAGGGCTTCTGTGGGCTCCTGTCTTCAGCCCTACACCTGTTCCCCTGATGGAAAGTATCTCATGTACATTCCTGAAGGCTTAGTGTGTTTCCCTGGTGTAAGCATCTCTTCACTACATCACAGGGGCCACTTTTCCCAGGTGTACAGCTACTCAGTGGATAAGCCAGGATTCACAGCCAGACATTCTGATGGAGCACTCTGTATTACCTCTGAGGTGAAAAGCTTTCAAATCACTTGGATTCAGTTCTGGGTCTGCTGTTATCTCTCTGTGGCACATTACGCCCCATCACTCCGGGCTGCAGATGTCTGCCAACACAAGTATTGCTTTAGAACCCGGTGCCCTGTCAAGCCCTTACTCTGATGCTTTGCTCATTTGTATATTATTTGCTACGTAACTGCCAAGCACCCTAAGACAATCGTTATACTTGAGAGTTACATTTTAAAGGTCTTTATATTGCCCTTTAAATTCCAAATTAGTGTTTGTGTAAAATTTTATTCATTTACTTTTATAGCTAGCCATATCTTTTAGCCTGTTTAATTAAAACTTTCCATGTGTTGTGTGAACAAATTACTGATTTTTCACATTAGTAAAATATGCCTTACATTATGATCTGTTGAGTCTGCTTACAGTACCCAGAATAACATCTCTCTTGACTTCCTGGGGATTTCGGTTCTTGTTAAAATTAGATTTTTAGGCCGGTGTAGTGGCTCACGACTGTAATCCTCCCACTCTGAGAGGTGGAAGTGGGAGGATCCCTTCAGTTTAGGAGTTTGAGACAAGCTTGAGCAAGAGAGAGACTTGGTCTCTACTAAAATTAGAAAAATTAGCTGGGCATTGTGCCAGGTGCCTTGTAGTTCTAGCTACTCAAGAGGCTGAGGCAGGAAGATCACTTGAACCCAGGCGTTTAGGGTTACTTTCTGCTAGGCTGATGCTACAGCCCTCTGGCCTGGGGCACCAGAGTGAGATTATCTCAAAAAAAAAAAAAAAAGAAAGAAAGAAAAGAAAAAACTAGAAACTTAGACTTGATGATGTTTCTATGAGTATTATGCATTTATCATAGTTTGACATTTATTTAGCCTTATTGGTGAATCTAAACAATAGGAAAACTGTTGTTTTTTTCTTGAACAATTGGGATATTTTTGTTAAATGATCAGACTGTTGTAGTTAACAATATTTTCCTCTCGTTTGTCTCCCAAATCTTCAGAGTCAAATATTGGACCCATCTCTAGCAACTCTAGAAGGATATAATGCAAATTCTGGCATATTTATTTTCTTCCTGATTTCCTCGAAATATTTTGCCTTCATCCTCTATCATCTCATTTTTCTTTTAATTATTTTATATTTTTATATCTCATACATTTTTAGAAAATACCTCTCATATATTATGTGCAGTGTATGCAGAAAGATGATTACTGGAATCGATTTATTTCTACACTGTATTTCGTATTTTTTCAAGACTTCCCACGTGTAATACATTAGCATCTGACCTTGTATGCCGTGTGCCTTGAACAAAGTAAAAGTATTTAGATGCCTGAGGGCAATTCTAAGCTTTAATTTTCCCCTGTACAAGTGGAGGATCATGAAAAATTAGTACCCATCTTACTGGCCTAATCAAGTAAAACATTATAGTTAAGTTCTTTTAGAATAAATGAACAAGATAAAGTTCTATTTTTGTAGACACAAGTTGAGTGCACAGTACAATAGTTTTGCATATATGTTTTACTCTCTTCCTCTCTCTTCCCCCGTCTAAACAAATCGTTCTCTTTAATATCCCTGAAGGGACACCAAAAATCATCCTTCATTTATTAAACAATCTGTGCCTATTGGTTTGAATGCAATTTAATTAAGATTTGCCTTATTACTGCTTATAATAGAAATAGGACTATTTTTCCCGAGCTAAAATTATCTGAAAAATGAGAAAGTGTTGAATATTTAAAGGTAGATGAAAAGTTGCTCTTATAATTTTTTTTTTGAAGTAGAAAAATTTGAAAACTTTTTTATGGGTTTGAAGAAACATTGAACATTATACATGAAAATAAGTAGTTTCTTTAGTGAATGGCCTAATAAGGTTGCCTTTGTTAAATTAACTTGCGGTTCATGTTTTTTAAAGTCTGAATACACTCCAGCAGAATTAGAAACTTATTTAATGTCTGTGTATCTCTCAGATGATGAAATGTGTAGCAGTCCAAGGCAGGAGTGTGGAACACTATTTGTTAAGCTTGCATTTTCTTTTAGAAGATTTCTTACTTTTTAGAGCAGTGATGATTGTGTGTACTCTCCTGTATTATGTTTCAAGGACCATATTCTCCATCATCTGTAGAAAACAGGTAGGAACATTGACATTTGGGCATTCTAACATCTCAGAATTTTTCAAAAAGAAAAGGATAATTCAAGCAAATAAGAATTACTTGTGTCTGAGAATATTCTATAATTTCTTAAACCTCCATTTAACTTTCCGCTGTACTGATCCAACCTGGAAGCTATAACAACAATCTAAGAAAAAATGAGCTTTTGAAAAGTTTTAGGCATACTTCTCTAAATACATCTTAATCTTTAACTATTCATATGTCCAATAAGAAGAGTGAAGCTCAAGAGTTCCTTCAACTGGGTTATCAAAAATATGGTTTCAAATAAGTCATAAAAAATAATTCACTCTTCCTAGCAATTAACTTACCTTAATTAAAACCAATGGGCCTGCAGCAAGATTTTATATCTAAAAAGAAGATAAGTTGCTTTCGTTGCTTCATATATCACTGAAAATCTGAGAATTGTGGAGACTTTAATTTTTTTTCCCTATAAGCAGGCAAAGAAATACCTGGATTCAGAAAAATTCATTTTAGTGAACAGGAATAATAACATCTAAATTTGGGATGCCCATTCAGTAGATCCTGAAACTTTATGTGGTAGCTATACTAGTTTTTATAGATTTTTCTTTTTTATAATGTTTCATTTCATTTGCTCCCAGATTTTTCCTCTAGATAGTTCTGGCTTATTAAAATCTTGATAATCTAGAAAAAGGCAAAAGTTAGTGAGAGAAATAATTTCAAACTATATATTACTACCTGAAATCAATAGACCTGAAGACATCTATGAGTTGATTTTTTTTTTTTTTTTTTCATTTAGTTGCCCTGGGTAGAGTGCCATGGCTTCATAGATCACAGCAATGTGAAACTCTTGGGCATGAGCTATCTTCTTGTCTCAGCCTCCTAAGAATCTGGGACTACAGGCGCCTATCGCAAGGCCCAGCTAGGTTTTTAGAAGAAACCAGGTTTCGCTCTTGCTCAGGATGGTCTCAAATTCCTGAGCTCAGGCACTACATACACCTGGGCCTCCCAGAGGGCTAGAATTATAGGGATCAGACACCGCACGTGCCCAAGTTGATATTTTGATGTAAAATTTTTATTAGAATGTAACATCCATACATGGCATTGCATAATGCCTAAGTGTGCATGCAGATAGATAAATCTTCACAAAGTGAACACACTGATGTTACCAGTTTTCTGGTCAAGAAATGAGCATTACAAGTCCCTGCTCCCACCCAACTCCACATAGCTCTCCTTAGAATAGCAACTATCTGACCTGCAACACCATGAATTAGTTTTCCTTGTTTCTGAATTTTAAATATACTTAAAAACTTTGCATTTTTTTGTCCAAATCCAGTTTCTCACATTGTATTTGTGAGATCCACCATGCTGTCCCATGTAGTAACAATGGCTTCATTTTCATTGCTAGATAGAATTCCATTGTACAAATATAATGCAGGTATTACACCATATATACTGGTGTTGGCCACTTAGGATGTTTTGAGGTTTTGATATTAAAAACAGTCCTTAAATGAATTATTTTTCATGTATATTTTTTAATGAATACATGTATTTATTTCTGCTGGGTCAATACTTAGGGGTAGAAGTTCTAGGTTGGAGGTATGCATATGTTGAGATTTAATGAATAGGTAATGTTAAACAGTTTCCAAAATATTTTATTAGTTTATATGCCCTCAGCAATGTCTGAGAACTCAAGTCATTTCACAATTTTGGTTTTAGCTATTATTTTTAAAAATTTTAAACATTCTGACTAATATGTGGGATTCCTTATAGTTTATTTTGTAGTAGATAAATTTATTAGATACATATATAGGATATATCTTCTCCCAATACATAAATCACCTTTTCACTCTATCAGTTATGCTTTTTTCATGAGCAGGAATTCTTAATACAATATAATTTGATTATTTGTATGTTGAACATTGTTTGTGTCCTATTTAAAAACTCTTTGATGAACACAAAACATGAAAATATTTTCCTATTTAAGAAACTTATTTTAAAATTTTATTTCATCTTTCATGTATAGAGTTACAATCCATCTGGAGTTATCTTTTTGTATTTAAAGTGAGCTAAGAGGTCAAGATTTCTTTTTTGAATTTCCCAAGTGGATATGTAATTGATCCAACATCATTTTTTAAAGAGACCATTTTTCTCTGCTGAATTAAGATGCTCTCTTTGTTATAAATTAAATCACCATGGATATAAAGACTTGTCTCTGGATATTTTATTACATTTGACAGATTTGTCTATTTTTGCATCAGCAATCCATTATCTGAGTTAATATAAGTTTGTAATATTTGACCAGATAAGTCTCCTGCTTAGTTTTTTGCCTTTAAGGTTGTGTAGACATCTCTTGGCCCTGTGTACCCATTAAAATAATTTAAAACCAGTATATCAATTTCCACAGATCAATACATATTAGTAAATATATTTTGGATCTACCTGAACCTATAGTCCTATTTTGGAGAAAATATCAGCTTTACAATATTAAGCAGAAGTGAATATATTTTTGTATGGATTTATACAGACCAGTAGATTTCTACAAAGAAAATCAGTAGGAGTGGGTTGTATATAGGTTGGGTTAGAGGAAAGGGTTAATAATCTTTTACTGTGTATCTTTTTATTTCTTATAACCCAATAGTATGACCAAATTAAGATTAGATATCAGGTCATTTCAGCATTTCTGTAGTTGTTTTTTTTTTTTTTTTTTTTTTTTTTTTTTTTTTGTTTTTATATTTAATTTTTAAATTTTTTTTTTTTGTTTTAAATTAATATTGGTATAAATTTGTTATACAATAAAAATTATTAAATAAAAAAAATAA
>CAUYRH010035281.1:0-27771 GCA_963574655.1 Perodicticus potto | reverse complement strand
GGAGATTTTACCTCTTTTGTGTTTACATGGATGGAGCTGGAACATATTCTTCTTAGCAAAGTATCTCAAGAATGGAAGAAAAAGTATCCAATGTACTCAGCCCTAATATGAAGCTAATTTATAGCTTTCATATGAAGGCTAAAACCCTATTATAGCACAAGAATACAGGGAAAAGGGCAAGGGAGGGGAGGGGAGGGGGGAAGATAGGTGGAGGGAGGGCAATTGGTGGGATCACACCTACGGTGCATCTTAGAAGGGTACTGGTGAAACTTATTAAATGTAGAATATCAATGTCTTCATATAGTGATTAAGAAAATGCCATGAAGGCTATATTTAACAGTTTGATCAAAATATTTCAGATTGTATATGAAGTCAGCACATTGTGCCCCATGATTGCACTAATGCACACAATTATGATTTAATAAAATTATAAAAAAAGAAAAAAAAGAAAAAAGAAATCAGTGTAGCATCTAAGGTCAAGCCAACTACTCTCTGGAGGATTCAGAAAAGAATATAAATTTTGCTGTTTTCTTTTTCTATAGGGCTCAACCTAATCGAGCCTTTTGACATATTTTATTTTTAATTTATTTTTATTTATTTATTTATTTATTTTGAGACAGAGCCTCAAGCTGTCACCCTGGATAGAGTGCTGTGCCATCACAGCTCACAGCAACCTCCAATTCCTGGACTCAAGCGAGTCTCTTGTCTCCGCCTCCCAAGTAGCTGGGACTACAGGCGCCCACTACAACACCCGGCCGTTTTTTGGTTGCAGCTGTCACTGTTGTTTGGCAGGCCCAGGCTGGATTCGAACCCGCCAGCTCAGGTGTACGTGGCTGGCGCATTAGCCCGTTGAGCCACGGACGCCGAGCCTCAAGCTGTCACCCTAGATAGAGTGCTGTGGCATCACAGCTCACAGCAACCTCTAATTCCTGGGCTCAAGCGAGTCTCCTGCCTCCACCTCCCAAGTGGCTGGGACTACAGGTGCCCGCCACAATGCCTGGCCATTTTTTGGTTGCAGCTGTCATTGTTGTTTGGCGGGCCCGGGCTGGATTCGAACCCTCCAGCTCAGGTGTACGTGGCTGGCACCTTAGCCCATTGAGCCACAGACGCCGAGCGTAATTTAATTTTTAATTTTTAATTTTAATTTGTTTTTTAAGAGAGACAGGGTCTCATTCAGTTCCCCAGGCTGAAGTGCAGTAGACAATCACAGTTTAACTGTAGCCTTAAATTCCTGGGTTTAACTGATCCTTCTGCCTCAGCCTCCAGAGTAGCCAGGAGTATAGGTGCACGCCACAATCCCCAGCTAATTTTTCTATTTTTTGTAGAGGTGAGGTCTCTTTTTGTTGCCCAGGCTGGCCTCGAACTCCTGGCCTCAAGTGATCCTCTGCCTTGGCCCCAGAAAGTGGTGGGAATACAGGTGTGAGCCACTACACCCAGCCAATGATTTGGTATTTACGTATATTCTCTTTCCCCTTGAATATTTCCTTCCTCTTCAGTTCTGAGAAAGAAAAGAAAATTTCTCATGTGTAATTCTCAAGTAGAAATTTTGTCTCTGAAATCAGTTCAGCTTGTTTCTGAGTATTTAGCAATAGGAAAATAATGTGCTTTCCCTTTCTCTATAGAAATAATTTGAACAATTTTATGAAAAGTGTGGTAGATAGGTGGCACCTGTGGCTCAGTGGGTAGGGCACCAGCCCCATATACTGAGGGTGGCAGGTTCAAACCCAGCCCTAGCCAAACTACAACAACAAAAAAAATAGCCAGGCGTTGTGGCGGGCGTCTGTCGTCTCAGCTACTCGGGAGTCTGAGGCAAGAGACTCTCCTAAGCCCCGGAGTTGGAGGTTGCTGTGAGCTGTGTGACGCCACGGCACTCTACCATGGGCAACAAAGTGAGACTCTGCCTCAAAAAAAAAAAGAAAAGTGTGGTAGATGAAGATTAAATGGCAAGTCACACCTGGTTCCCTTGTGCTGTGGGCACTGGGACCAATCAGGTGCTCCTGCTGACCTTTGATGTTTGAGTTTTTTCCCCTGATCCTACATCTGTGGAAAACTTCTATCATTGTTTAGAGGTGCACAAGGAAATAGTAGCTATGTGTTTGTTTTCAGACGTCAAAGTTTATGTTTTACACAGAGGCCACTTTGCAGTGGATTTGTGTGGGTTTTCACACATGTGAGGGCCAGACAGGTGGTCCTCCTTGTGGTATGGTTATGGCAAGAGAGTGATGCTCTGAGAAATCTAACTGTCCAAAACATAATTCTTCCATACCCCGACATGTGTCTAAAATCTGGTGTTCTGGCATTATTTCTTAGTTTAAGACTTTGTGCTATAGAAGAATATAGAATGAGGTTTAGATTATCTCTAGTCATTTATATTTCTGTGAATGTCTAATAGCTTTAGAGTAGAGGACATTGGATACTTTTTTTCTTTTTTTTAGTACAAATCAAATAATTTAAAATGGTTGCCAAGGACTTGGGAAGGATACCAGTTGAAATCACTTTTGCCCAGAAGCATAATGGCCAGAAAAATGACAATTTACTAAAAAAAATACATGTATGATGTAGTATATTGTACAAAATAGGATTTTTTGTTTTTTGAGACAGAGTCTCACTATGTTGTCTTCGGTAGAGTGCTGTGACGTCACAGCTCACAGCAACCTCAAACTCTTGGGCTTAAGCTGTTCTCTTGCCTCAGCCTCCCATGTAGCTAGGACTACAGGTGCCCACCGTAATGCCCAGCTATTTTTTTGTTGCAGTGATCATTGTTGTCTAGCAGGCCCGGGCCGGGTTCAAACCCGCCAGCCCCAGTGTATATGGCTAGTGCCCTAACCAGTGAGCTACGGGTGCCGAGTCAAAATAGGATTTTCTTTTCTTTTTTCTTTTTTTTTTTTTTTAGAGACAGGGTCTCACTTTGTCACCTTCGGTAGAGTGCAGTGGCATCACAGCTCACAGCAACCTCCAACTCCTGGGCTTAGGCGATTCTCTTGCCTCAGTCTCCTGAGTGGGACCACAGGCACCTGCCACAATACCCAGCTATTTTTTGTTGCAGTTTGGCCAGGGCCAGGTTTGAACCCACCACTTCTTTTGTTTTTGTTTTTTGACAGGGAGGGACTCAAGCTGTTGCCCTGAATAGAGTGCAGTGGCGTCATAGCTCATAGCAATCTCCAACTTGGGCTCAAGAGGTTTTCTTGCCTCAGCTTTTCTATTTTTAGTAGAGAAAGGGTCTCAATTTTTGCTCAGGCTGGTCTCGAACTCATGAGCTCAAGCAATCCACCCACTTCGGTCTCCTGGAGTGCTAGGATTATAGGTGTGAGCCACCGCATCCAGCCCAAAATAGGATTTTCATTAAGCTATCACAGGAATAATTTAAGCTCCTGGCTTCCTAGGATTAATTGTCTATTTTGTCTTTCAATCAGACCTCAAACCACATATCTATTTTATAATTGGAAGTTTAATTTTACTTAGATTTTGAGTCATGAGGAATAAATAAACAATAGTTTAAATAGATTAGATTTCCCTAAATTATAGGTATGAAATAGTATTTTTGAATTAACAGCATTTCTTTTTCAGATTTATATGAGGATATATATGATTACATTTACATTATTTGTGTACTTTGTAAGGTAAAGTATGAGTAGTAGTTGAGTCCTAAACCCAGAAGGATACTGGATGTTTAAGGAAGGTGGGAAAGGGACCATGAGCTTGACACCTCTCCCGTCCCTATCCATCCAAACAAAAAGAGAGCCCTCTGGTATTGTGACTATTCTCATGTGGGGAACATTTGCTGCTGGGATGTTTTTATCTGGGGGACTTGCTATAGGATGAAATAAACAAATCCACAAAAAAAAAAAATCACACTGAGAATAAGTAAGTGCTACAAGTATAATTGAACCTCACATTGCCTCAGGTATAGGAGGCTTAAGATGCTCACATTTTTGCCTTTCTGATAATTTGGCATTTATTTGAGTGTCTCCTCCCTATAATAATTTCTCTCCAGTTGTGAGGAAAATAGATAGGACTGAGGTATAAAATCTTCAGCTATTCTTATTAAGCCTTCAGAAGCTCTGCATTTGAAGGGAGTCTGGTTCTGCTTAGAGCCAAAGTACCCACTAGGGGGTAAATTATGCCTCCAAGCTGCCAGGATGCACAGCTGTCAGAGGAGTATCCTTGAACTCCCCATGTTAGCAGTGAAAAACAACTGTAGGAAGAAATTGGTGGTGGGCGGGAAGGCAGTATTTGAGTAACTGAGATAACCATTAAGTAATTAATCAGTGAGGTCTGATATAGCCACCCTTTTCTTCTCTCTTTTAGCACCTTGGAACATTTCAAGAGGTGGCTCCAGCCAGATAAAGTAGCCATCAGCACCGAGGAGGTCCAGTATCTGATTCCTCCAGAGTCACAGGTTGAGAAGCGAGATGCCGGGGACAAGCCAGGGGCCGGGGATGAGCCAGCAGCAGCAGAACAATAAATGTGCATACTTTGAGCAGCTGTTTCAGGTCCAGAGAAAACAGCGGAGAGCTCTTCAGAGCAGCAAGGGAGGGAAAAAGCCCAGACTTTCACTCCACAAAGAAAACAGCTGGAAGCCCCTGAGGACTGACGTGGGGCTGGGATGTGTCACTGTCTTGGATGAAGTGACTGACCCAGCATGTGCTGGGTCAAAATACTGCTTTCCTCTGTATATAACAGCTTCACTGAGCTCTGTTGCTGCAAGGTAGGAGTCTCCTAAGGAGCTAGTGAAGGACCACATATGAAAGAGAAACTAGAGGCCCCTGATATGTAATGTATAAGTTAAGTAAGCCATATTTTTCCTTGCCTCTTCTGGATATTTGTGCCTGTGTCCCATCATTCCCATGGTAAATTGTCAGGGTGAGTGGTGCCAAGAAGAATGAAGTCTGCCTTTTTTTTTTTTTTTTTGCAGTTTTATTTTTTGACTGGGGCTGGGTTTGAACCCGCCACCTCTGGCATGTGGGGCTGGTGCCCTACTCCTTTGAGCCACAGGCACCACCAAAGTCTGCCTTCTTGAATCCAAGCCCCATTTGGGGCTTCTCTAATGTATCTATAGTAAATATAGGGTCTCTAGGGAAAGAAGCTGGGCTTCTCCTTTCTCACATTTATTTCTTGAGGATAAAATGGGTAAAGGAAGTACAAAAATGTGGGTGTTTATGTCTGTGTATATATATATTTTTATTTCATGCATGGCTTCTCCCCCAACTTCCTCCTATACTAAAAAGGGGCCAGGTTCCAAGTCAGACTTGTAAATATGGTGTTAGTGTTTGACACTACTCCTGAATAGTTCCAAGCTTGTTCCTTGTGGGAACTTTCCTGGCTGAGTCTGGTCTTTGGTCCTTGTTTATTGCGTTATCGTTCAGAGTGTGTTATCATATAAAACTTCTCATCAGAAATTCTGGGTGTGTGGTGCAGTTGATCTGATTTCTCCCTGATGGAGGCACTTAGGCAGTGGGGAGGTAAACACAAATGCATGCTGACACATGGGAGCAAGTAACCATTGCTCAGTGGTAAATAGCTTCCTAGATTTTTTTTTTTTTTTTTTTTGAGACAGAGTCTCATTTTGTTACCCTCAGTAGAGTGCTGTGACGTCATAGCTCACAGCAACCTCAAACTCTTGGGCTTAAGTGATTTTCTTGCTTCAGCCTCCCAAGTAGCTGGGACTACAGGCACCCACCACAACACCCGGCTATTTTTTGTTGTTATTGTAGTTGTTATTGTTATTTAGCTGGATTCGAACCCACCAACCTTGGTGTATATGGCCAGTGCCCTAACCACTGAGATACGGGCACCGAGCCCAGCTTCCTTTTTCTTTTTTTTTTTTTTAATTTTTATTTGGTGTTAACGCCACAAGAAAACAAAAAGTCAGTTACTGGTGTACGTAAAATCAGAACAATACAACCATGGGAGAAAAAAATCTCAGCCCAGGAATGGAAACTGATACTTCAGTGCTATGGATATGCAATGCGCTTCATACCACAGTGCATTTCAGCGTTTGCCAACTTTTTAAAAAATGCTTTTTCTTTGTGCCAGCTTCCTGTTTTTAACATGTGTCCTTTGATGGTCCTTAGTGTTCTGAGGGTAGTATTCTGAGGCCACGTCTCCATACAACTCCTTCCTGGGTAATAGTTTCCAAATCCCTAATCATGAGCAGAATAGCTATAAAAATCTCCAGAGAACATTTGTTCATTTCTAAATTATTTGCCCTGCCCACAAGGGTAGGAACCAACTAGGGGATTCCATATACTTGTTTAATGTTATGAAGATTTTTGTTGTAATCTTCAGATACACGTTCCTCATTTTTCTATGACTAATGGTGTTAGCTTTATTCCCATAGCTTTTTATGAGTAGGATACCTTTGACACAGAGAGTGGTCCTTGATGGCCCCTGACCACTTCGAGAAAGCTGGAACACTGATGGTGATCTGGCCCCTGGACCAAGCTTGTGAGCTGCCCTCTCTGCTTGGACTTCAGATGTCATCTGATGGCTTTCAGCTGAATGGATAAGTTATATTAAAAAAAAAAAAAAAGACTGGGTGGCACCTGTGACTTAGTGAGTAGGGCGCTGGCCCCATATACTGAGGGTGGCCCCGGCTGAACTGCAAGAAAAAAAAATAGCTGGGCCTTGTGGGGGCGCCTGTGGGCCCAGCTACTTGGGAGGCTGAGGCAATAGAATCGCCTAAGCCCAGGAGTTGGAGGTTGCTATGAGCTGTGTGATGCCACGGCACTCTACTGAGGGCAATAAAGTGAGACTCTATCTCTACAAAAAAAAAAAAGACTAAGATTTTTCTTTTCTCTGCATGATAAACAAAAAATTATACTCCAAGTAATAACAATTTAAGGGAAAAAAGCAGTGAGGTTTTAGAATACTCAAAGAGCAGCTGGTCACAGGACAGTAGGAGAATGTTTCTTTTTTTTTTTTTTGAGACAGAGCCTCAAGCTGTCACCCTAGGTAGAGTGCCATAGCATCAGAGCTCACAGCAACCTCCAATTCCTGGGCTCAAGTGAGTCTCCTGCCTCTGCCTCCCAAGTAGCTGGGACCACAGGCGCCCGCCACAACGCCCGGCCATTTTTTGGTTGCAGCCGTCGTCGTTTGGTGGGCCCGGGCTGGATTCGAACCCGCCAGCTCAGGTGTACATGGCTGGTGCCTTAGCCCATTGAGCCACAGGCGCCGAGCCAGGAGAATGTTTCTGTGCCAGAAGATAGTGTTCTGTCATTCAAGTAAGATGCCAGCTTATCTTTTATCTACCTCCCATTTTCTGCTTCAGAAACACAAATTGCGTTATGAGAGGGTAGAGAGTTGATTTAGAGGAACCAAAAAGAAGTTGTCGGACTGAAGGGCTTCTAGCCTCATATAAAAACCTGGATGAGATGTGAGAGAAAGGCCCCTGATCTTTAGCCACTTTCTCAATGAACCCTGCAATAGAGACAGATTACCCTAGAGGAGAACCCAGTGAATTGTAATTATTGTTCCTTAATTAGCATAGCGGTGGCAACTTAAGCAATGGCTCTAAAAAGGCGAAAATTTACTAAAGTCAAATTTTATATTATCTCCCAAAGCTAACTTAATATAGATTTATCTTAGTTATTGAAGTGATAGTAAATTTGAAACTAAGTGTCTTGGGTACTATCTTTGTCTTGTGGCTTACTAAGTAGTCATAAATAAGTCAATGACCTCTTTGTGTTCCAGTTCCCTTTTAGTAACTGGACTAACTAACCATAGAGAAATTAATCCTGGCCCCAAATGCTGATCTGTTTCCTTTGACCCTGAAAACCCCAAGGAACTCCAGGTATGACTCTTAAAAGCGGTACAATTTATGAGTTGGTAGATCCCTACTTACTATCCCTAACTTTCTTTCTCCCTAGACCTTAATGAAATAGACAGAAAGAAAAAATGGAGCAGTATCTGGTGCTAGGACTTAAGAGCAAGGGGAGTGTAAAATAGTCATGACTCGGCACACCCAGAGAAGGCAGAAAGCTGAAGCCAGGGAGATAAGCAGTGACTGCTACTATTCCTTCCTGGCACTCGCTCTTGTCACCCAGTGCCTGCCGAGGTCAGTGCTGGAATGGCACAGGCTTGGGTCCAGTACCTGCTCCAGAAATAGGCTCGAGATGAAGGCACAGCAAGTAAACATCCCACCAGCTGTTGCTAAGTTGCATCCCTGCCAGGCAGACCTACCCACTAGGGCTAATGCTGGAAGAGGAAAGAGGCCCCAGAGCCACTCCCTGGCCCAGTCTTGGCATGAATCCCCCAAGGCTGAGAACAGCCCTAGTCACATTAAACAGCCAATATTTTATTGAAAATCCTAAACTATCCCAACAAGCTTTGGCCCTACTTCAGTCATAAGAGCTAAGACAGGGCCCTGCTGTAGGGAGGGAGGGCTGTTTACTTGAGCCCGGGAGTAGGTTATTTTAGGCACAGATTCATTCAGCTAACCATTATTTGTTGAGCTCCTGCCATGCTCCAAGCACTGTGTATGATGTCAAATAAAGCCAAACCACACTTCCCACATAGAATGATGGAGGGGGAGATAGGGCCTACCTGAAGAATGCTATACGGAGTGTAAGGTGTAAGCATAGGGTGCTTTAAGAGTGTGGGGGAAGGAGATATGAAAGCCCTAGGCCAGTCAGGGTGGAGATAGGAGAGAGGCTGTGCTAGTGAAGCCGAGTCTCACAAAATAGGAGTGAGAAGAAATTGAGGAACAAGATCATGAGGGCTAAGAGTCCCAGAAGAGGAAAACAGGATGTACAAAGGCTTAAAGGCAAAAGAAAATTTGGAAGGTGGAAAGTAGTTCAATATAGCTAAAACAAAGAACAAAAGAGGAAGTGGCAAGAGGTGAGGGTGGAAACTGATAAAGCCTTTATAAACCGTGTTAAGGAATTTGGAATTTATTGTGGGGGAACGGAGCTAATGGGCGATTTTAAGAGGGACAAAACAAGATCAGATTTACATCTAGAAAAATGGCTATGGCTGCCATGGGCTTGACATGATTAAACTGATTGGGGGCAGACAAATTATTCAACACTTGGCAATGATCATAGCGCACAGCAACCTCAAACTCTTGGGCTTAAGCAATCCTCTTGCCTCCGCCTCCCCAGTAGCTGGGATTACAGGTGCCTGTCATGACCCCAGCCATTTTTAGAGGCAGAGTCTAGCTCTTGCTTAGGCTGGTCTCGAAGTCATACGCTCAAGCCATCTGCTTGCCTCGGCCTCCCAGAGTGCTAGGATTACAGGTGTGAGTCGCCACTCCCACCCCATTTACCTTGTTATTTTTTCACTGTTATAGAAGAAATAGAACCATGTATGGCAGATTGAGTTGTTCAAAGATTGTATCACATCCCACACATTCACGTTGCAGTGAGATATGGGCATTCCTCCACTGAGATGTTGGGTCAATATTCTCTTTTTTGAGCCTAAACAGACCAATGTAACTGCCTTGCTAATAGAGTACAGGGCAAATAAAGAGAAAGTGACTTCTAAGTCTAGGTCATTCCACCTGGCCTCTCTCTCTCTCCCTTCCTCTTTCTCTCAACATGTTCCTTGGCAGTTCTGAGCTAGCGTGTTAAGAAGTCAAGCAGAGGGAGAAAGTGAGGCTCAGGGAGTCCCAGGCTCCAGATATATCAGTGATTCAAATGATTACAGCCCCCAGCCTTCAAGCCACCCCAGTACACCATGATCTAGGTTTCAGATTTTATGTTGATAATTTTAAGCATTTAATTTTGGAGTCGGCTTGGCACCTGAACAGGCTAAGACGCCAGCCACGTACACCTGAGCTGGCGAGTTCAAATCCAGGCCGGGCCCGCCAAACAACAATGACGGCTGCAACCAAGAAAATGTTTGGGTGTTGTGGCGGGCACCTGTAGTCCCAGCCACTTGGGAGGCAGAGGCAAGAGACTCGCTTGAGTCCAGGAATTGGAGGTTGCTGTGAGCTATGATGCCATAGCACTGTATCCAGGGTGACAGCTTGAGGCTCTGTCTCAAAAATAATAATAATAATAATTATGGAGTCCTCTCTCGTTTGTAACAGTTTCAATTTTTTTTTTTTTTTTTTTTTTTTTTTAGACAGAGTCTCACTATGTCACCCTCAGTAGAGCACAGTGGCATCACAGGTCACAACAACCTCAAACTCTTGGGTTTAAGCAATTCTTTTGCCTCAGCCTCCCAAGCAGCTGGCGCTACAGGTGCCCGCCACAACGCCTGGCTATTTTTTTGTTGTTGTTGCAGTTGTCACTGTTGTTTAGCTGGCCTGGGTCGGGTTCTTTGAACCTGCCAGCCTGGGTGTATGTGGCCAGCGCTGTAACCACTGTGCTACGGGCGCCGAGCCCAGTTTTAATACTTAGGCCTGCTACAGTATGGAGGGGACCAGCTGTGAGATAGTTCCAATTGTCTAAGAAAGCTTTCCATCTTGGGCCCAACAGAAAGTCTCCTGCAAAGAAGGGTGGTGAGAAGAAGGGCCATTCTGCCATCAACAAGGTGGTGACTTGAGAATACACCATCAACATTCACAAGTGCATCCATGGAGTGGACTTTAAGAAGCGTGCCCCTGGGCACTCAACGAGATCCGGAAATTTTTCATGAAAGAGATGGAGACTCCAGATTTGCACATTGATACCAGGCTTAACAAAGCTGTCTGGGCCAAAGGCAAAAGGAATGTCCCATACCTTATCTGTGTGGGTTGTCCAGAAAATGTAATGAAGATGAAGATACGCCAAACAAGCTCCATACTTTGGTTACTTATGTACCGGTTACAACTTTCAAAAGTCTACAGTCAACGGCAGGTGGGGTCTTGTTGTGTGCCACACCTTTTGGGGGCAAAACACGATTGTAAGAGGGACTTTGCAATCAGTGTAACCTGGTTTCTTGTACCCTCAATGAATCCCAACAATTAAAAAAAAAATGATGCACTTAATTAAAAGAATTAAAAACCAATTTTAAAAAATGCCCCCCCCAAAAAAAAGTCTACAGTCAACGTGGATGAGAACTAACTGGTTTCTGTCAGATATATCAAATAAAAGTTATAAAACCAGGTGGCACCTGTGGCTCAAAGGAGTAGGGCGCTGGCCCCATATGCCAGAGGTGGTGGGTTCAAACCCAGCCCTGGCCAAAAACCGCAAAAAAAAAAAAAAAGTTATAAGACCACAAAAAACAAAGAAGAGAGATGATGATAACTTGAGGACTTTTTCCACTTAGGATGTAGAATGATGCAAGAAAATGTCCCTTCCATGATAACAGTGTGAATAAGCCAGATAACGTATAAAATTGTAACTTTACTTGAGCCCTTCAGAAAGCCCTTCACAAGGCAAGTAAGCAAAGTCCCTCCAAGGAGAGAGCAACATAAGAACTGTTTCAACTTTGGTAAAGATGTGACCCTCATTGCAAGCTGGTAAGAAGAAACCAAGAAAAATGTTAACAAAATTTTAAAGGTTGTATGTAGGCTAGCGTGTCAGTTCAGAATTGCTGAGTACTAATCCAGACACAGGGGAGTTTGCACTCAAAGACAACCTTTTTTTCCCCACAGGCTTTCCCTAGGGCTCATGAGAAAAAGTGGGAACAGGGCAGGAGACGGAGCTTTCCCCCTTGGCAATGCAGGCATGCAGGAATTGATTAGGTGGCTGCGGTGGAAGGCAAAAAGCCTCAACTCTTCCACAGTCTTCTCCTTTAAGCGAAAGTTTTAGACCTGTGGGGGAGGGACAATAAATTCTTGCTGTGGGGGAGGAATGAAAGCAAAACTCATCTGTTTCTGAGGAAGGATAAAACTTTCTTGCCCTTCCTGAGGCCAAAGACCCACTGCTTCTAGGAGAACAGAAGCAAAATCTCTCTATCCCAGGGTCAAAAGCAGGAAACTACCTCAGGCTGAAGATTCAAGCAGAGGTCTGCTCTGTTTGGAGAGAGGGCAAGAAACTCTGGCTCACCCCAAACAAACCACAGATATATTGCAGAGTTTGGCTACCATGAGGAAAAAGGGGCAGAAACTTTGAGAAAGCCCCACTCCTGGAGCTCAGGAGTAGGACTAGCTTAAGATTGAAAATGGGCAGTGTGACTCATAATCCCAGTATTTTGGGAGGCCGGGGTGGGAGGTTCGCTTGAGGCCATGCATTCAAGACTAGCCTGGGCAATATAGCTAGATAGCCCCCCTCCCTACCCTCTATCTCTACAAAAAATAAAAAATTAGCAGGGCATGGTGATAGGTACCTGTAGTCCTCTGTACTTCTCAGGAAAGCTGAGGTGGGAGAATTGCTTTAGCTTGGAGTTGGAGGTCACAGTGAGCTATGATTGCTCTCTGCACACACACCCCCACCCCCACCCCGGCCCAGGAGACAGAGATTTTTGTCTCTAAAAAAAAAAAAAAGTAAAAGACAAACATGCTATTAGAGAGGAACTGTTTCAACAAGCTGTTTGGTAGCAAGGAATAGCTAAGAAAGAACCAGTGAACCTGAAGATAGATCAATAAAAATCATGAGAGCTGAAATACAAAGAGAAAATGGAGTGGGGTAAAAAGAAAACAGCAAAACCAAACTCCCAGGAGCTGTGGGACAATAAAAAAAAGCTGAAATACATGTAATTCCAGTCTCAAAAGGTGAAGAGAGAAGGGAACAGAAGAAATGTTGAAGAGGTGGTGGTTATGTATTGAAGTTTGGCAATGAAGCTAGAGAGAAGTGGATATGAGCATTTGCTAGAAGAAACACTGGGAATTGGTAACAGGGTGGAAGGAAACGTGGCATCTGAGTGCCATCTTGGGAGCTGCAGGAGCTCACACAAGGTAGTACTATGTGGTGAGCCAGTGATGGTGCTAGGTTTGAGAGCCGGGTCTAGCTCTCTCCCCAGTGTGGCAGAGGGTATAGCCCTGTTGCTATTCCACACTGCCTCCTACAGGCCAGGTGGAACAACAGTGGGCCCCTGCTCCTTGATTCCCCAGCCTCCCTCCCTCAGGCTTTCCTAAATCCTCAATGTACTGGCCCCTTGGGGTTGACAAATGACCTTCTGGATCCTTGAGTGCAGCCTTTTTTCTGAATCCAAAATTTGTTTCATAAGTTTAGATTTAGGCTGGGCATGGTGGCTCACACCTGTAATCCTAGCACTCTGGGAGGCTGAGATAGGCGGATCACTTAAGCTGAGGAGTTCGAGACCAGCTTGAGCAACCACCTATGACTCAGTGAGTAGGGCGCTGGCCCCATATACCGAGGGTGGCGGATTCAAACCCGACCCTGGTCAAACTGCTACAAAAAATAGCCGGGTGTCATGGCAGGCGCCTGTAGTCCCAGCTACTCGGAAGGCTGAGGCAAGAGAATCACCTAAGCCCAAGGGCTGGAGGTTGCTGTGAGCTGTGACACCACGGCACTCTACCAAGGGTAACAAAGTGAGACTGTCTGTTTAAAAAAAAGAAAAAATGAAAAACTGACGCAAGGGGATCACTTGAGCCCAGGAGTTTGAGGTTGCTGTGAGCTATGCCATGGTGTTCTACCGAGGGCAACAAAGTGAGACTCTGTCTCAGAAAAAAAAGAAAGAGTAGATAATCTCTAGGACCAATTTTGATTCTTCAATTTGATGTCCTTTTTGGATGAGATCATCAACTATTAGTTCAGCAGAATGCCAAGGTGCAGCATGGTCTTTGACATGGTGCCTGAGCAAGGGAGACAGGATGGAGAGTGTAGGTTGGATAAAAGTAGATGCAGGTGTCTGAACAATCATTTCAAAGGTTAAACTTGTTTATTGATAAACTTGACATGCTGCTGTTTTTTTCTTTCTTTCTTTTCAGCCTAACATTTTTATCAATGATTTGGATGGGTGCAGAGAAGTCATCTTTATCAAAAGTGAGAGAGATTGCTAATTGAAAATTTTCTATAGATAGGAGTGATAGGACCTAATATAGATAAATTTGAGATCTTTCATTTAGGGTCAAAAATTGAGTACACAGGGCAGTGCCTTATGGCTCAATAGAGTAGGGCACTGGCCCCATATGCCAGAGGTGGCGGGTTCAAACCCAGCCCTGGCCAAAAACTGCAAACAAACAAACAAAAAAAAGTGCATAATGGGCAGCGCCTGTGGCTTATCAAGTAGGGCACCGGCCCCATATACTGAAAGTGGCGGGTTCAAATCCGGCTTCGGCCGAACTGCAAAACAGGAAAATAGCCGGGCGTTGTGGCGGGTGCCTGTACTCCCAGCTACTCAGGAGGCTGAGGCAAGAGAATCGCCTAAGCCCAGGAGTTGGAGGTTGCTGGGAGCTGTGTGACGCCACGGCACTCTACCAAGGGCGAGAAAGTGAGACTCTGTCTCTACAAAAAAAAAAAAATTGAGTACACAAGTAGAGGAAAAGTAGAATTATGTAATAATTTGTTCTAGTGACAGAAGTCAGACTCAGTCTAGGCTAAGCCATAAAGGGAACATTGATTGAGAAGGGCAGAAATGGAGTTGGCCTCAAGTTCAGCAGGACCCAAGGACTCCTTCAGCCTCTTTTTCCTTCTACTCTTGACTCTTCTCTGTATATTGGTATAGCACAGAAAGCTCTGGGCTTGCGTCATCCCAGCTGAGTAAGTCTGGAGGAAAGAGCACTTTCCAACTTCATAGAAGAAATCCCAGGGAAGTCTGGGCACAGTGGCTCACACCCATAATCCTAGTACTCTGAGAGGCCAAGGTGGGTGGATTGCTTGACCTCAGGAGTCCGAGACGAAACTGAGTAAGAGCAAGAACCCCATCTCTACTAAAAACAGAAAAACTATCAAGGTATAGTGGTAAGTGCCTGTAATCCTAGGTACTTGGGAGGCTGAGGCAAGAGGATTGCTCAAGTCCAGGTGTTTGAGCAACAAAGTGAGACTCTGTTCCCCCCACAAAAGGTAAATAAATAAATAATTTTTTTTTTTATAAACATGCTCATCACTGGACTAATGACCAAGGCTGGGGTAAGACCCATGGCTAGGAGTACATGATGATGTGGTTAACAATCCCACCAGAAAATTTAAGAATGGAAAGTGGAGGAAGGTTATTGTTACCAGAAGAAAGGGGAAAGGTCACAGAACCCCAAACAACCGATGTTCAGTGTCTTAACAGTTCAATTGAGTCAGTGGTGTTATGTAGCTGCTAAAAGAAGATAAAATTCTAGGAATCAATGGTGGAAATATTCTTGGGGCCATAGTAATGTAAAAATACACTCTGCTCTGGTAATCCCACCCTGAAAGCATCATCTGGGTCCTACATTATAAGGGGATTGACAAATGACAATGTTCCCTGGAGGAGAGATCTAAGGTAAGGAGGTTCAGAAGATTGCGTCATTTGAAGGAAGGACAAACAAGGAGATTGTTTTGCCTGGAAAAGAGAAGGTGTAATAGAGACCCAGTTGGATCTCTATTATATTTAAATATTTAAATATTTAAATATTTGGAGGAGTCTTGGGTAGAAAGCCAAGACACCAAAGTATAAAGGAGAACTGGGACCAGTGAGGAGAAGTTTCAGGGAGACCAATTACCTTTTAGTGTAAGGAGAACTTTCTAATAGCCATTCAATAGTAAACAGGGCAGCCTAGTAAAAGATAATGAGCTCCCAGGCAGTGCCAGTGGCTCAGTGAGTAGGGCACCAGCCCCGTATACCGAGGGTGGTGGGTTCGAACTCAGTCCCGTCCAAAACTGCAACAAAAAATAGCCGGGTGTTGGCGGGGGGGGCGCCTGTAGTTCTAGCTACTCGGGAGGCTGAGGCAAGAGAATCGCCTAAGCCCAAGAACTGGTAGTTGCTGTGAGCTGTGACGGCACAGCACTCTACCGAGGGCGACAAAGTGACTCTGTCACTAAAAAAAAAAAAGGTAATGAGCTGCCTTTCACTAGAGATGTTTAGGTAAGTGTCAGATTATAAAGGGGATTCCTGCGTTGAATAGAAATTTGGATCAGATTACCCTAAGATCACTTCCAGTTATGAAAGTCTGTGGTGGTCCACTGGAGACTTCTGGGGGTTTGCTGCTAGTGAGGTCAGCCCTGGCCTCCCATGCCTGGGAGGAAAAGCCAGTGAGTTCTCCTTTCCCCTTCCTCCCCTCCCTAGCTGATAACAACTCCTTCCCACAAACACATGATCACCTGCCAACCAGCAGTCAGAGGCAGAGCCCTCTAACACTTATCTTAGCCCAGCCCTGTGGGACAGACTCTTGGGCTGGGAAGATCACCTAAGGGAAGCTCTTGTGCTATTTTGTGTCTCTTGTCTCTGAGCACAGCCATGAGATAAGGGGTTGGACATAGGCAGTTTATTTTAGAGGGTAAGCAGGAGTGAGGGAGCAAGGAGGAATGTGACAGAGTCCTGTGTTGAGTAGGTCCACTGTGGGCAGTTAGGGCCTCCCACAAGGGATTCCCTCAGAGTGGGATCACTCTGAGGAGCCATAGAGTTTTCCCACTGAGTGATGGGGAAAACTCATGTTGGATATAATCCACCGATGCCCATTCCTCATTGGTGGAGGTTTGCTCCTTGGACTTGTTGAGCCCTTGCCACTTCTAGGCTGCTCTGCAGGATCCGAAAAAAATCTCAGGCAGAGGGTGGTGCCCGTGGCTCAAGGAGTAGGGTGCTGGCCCCATATACCAGAGGTGGTGGGTTTAAACCCAGTCCCAGACCAAAAATAAAGAAAAAGAAGAAAAAAAGAAACTAATAAAAACTCAGGCAGAGAAGGAGAGAGGTAGAAAGCTCTGTGCGTGCACAAGAACTGTCCACCACAGCTCCAAGTGCTCACATAGGTGGGCCAGAACTGGCACGGTCCCTTTTCTACCCAGTCCAGGGTCCATCTTCCAGGGCAGTACAGGACCTTTGATTTTCACATTCCAGCCTCTGTGACCTAGGGTGGGGAATGGTTCTCCCAGGTTGGCTAGTTCAGCCCAATGTCTACCCACAGTTCTCTTGGGCTCAAGTATCCCTTCTGGGCCCAGCTCCCTCACCAGGCCCTCTGGCCTGAGGGCACGAGGGTTGTGGGCACTCCAGCCTGGCACCTCTTCAACTTTATAACCTGCCACATGGTGACGTTAGAGACACTGCATTGTCCCTTCTACATTATGGTCAAAGTCAGGATAGGCTAAAGGCTAGATGGCCCCCAGTTTCCTGTGCTAATAGCCGAATTATTTTCTAAAAAGAACATGCTAAGAAGAAGGACTAAGAATTCAAAGACCCTGGCTGGGCGCCTGTGGGTCAAGTGGCTAAGGCACCAGCCACATACACCTGAGCTGGCAGATTCAAATCCAGCCCGGCCTGCCAAACAACAACAACGGCTGCAACCAAAAAATAGCCAGGCATTGTGGTGGGCGCCTGTAGTCCCAGCTACTTGGGAGGCGGAGGCAGGAGAATCGCTTGAGCTCAGGAGTTGGAGATTGCTGTGAGCCGTGATGCCATAGTACTCTACCCAGGGTGACAGCTGGAGGCTCTGTCTCAAAAGAAAAGAATTCAAAGAGCCTGAGAAACCTCACTCAAAGCCTTAAAGGATGCTTGGAAGATGGGAAATAATGGCACTAAGTTGGAGGCAGGGTTCCTGGCCAGGCCCTGAAGACTGATCATACAGGCCCAGCAGTTCTGTGAGGTCTCCTCTGGCTCGCCTTGGTCAGAGCTCTGAATCCATCTCGTGCTTCCTCCCTCCCCTCTCTTAGCCTCTTACCCCCACATTCCTCTCTGGTACTCACTGTCCAGCCTGTTTCTTCTCTCCTCCTGCATGTTAATTACCTCCAGGGGCTTTGTCATCTCTGATGTGCACACTCACTACTCCCTAAATTTTGCCTTTTTTTTTTTTTTGTAGAGACAGAGTCTCACTTTATTGCCCTTGGTAGAGTGCTGTGGCGTCACACAGCTCACAATAACCTCCAACTCCTGGGCTTAGGCGATTCTCTTGCCTCAGCCTCCCAAGCAGCTGTGACTGCAGGCGCCTGCCACAACGCCTGTTTTGCAGTTTGGCCGAGGCCAGGTTTGAACCTACCACCTTCCGTATATGGGGCCGGCGCCCTACTCGATGAGCCACAGGCGCCGCCTGCCTTTTTTTTGTTTTTAATCATCCCTGTTCAGTGTTCTCTTGCTCATTTAACTCCTGGGAGAGATGAAGCTGAGAGTATATATTTATGATGAATTTGGAGTAAAATGGAATTAAGAGCCTTCCTAGGACAGGAGGGGTGTGTATGTGTGTGTGTGTGTAAGTTTAGGGCAAGACTCCCCTTAAGGTGGTAAGTGTTGTCACCATCCACAGAAAGAATCTGGACAACAAATCAACTCAGACCCCACCTGGGACCTCAGAGAGGATGAGAAAAACAGAAACTTAACTGCACAGGGAAGAGTCCTGGAATGGAAGCAGGGGCCGTGGAGAGCTGACTTATCTCACACCTTTCCTGCCTCCTGACCCTCTTCCTTACTCTCAGTCTGGCATCTTGGTGCCTCCCTTTGTCTCTTATTTCCATTCCAGCCTCTGTTTTGCTTTATTCATCCCTCAGTCCTCTGTGGCCAAGGCTCTGTCCCCACCTCACTTTCCGGCATCTTCATGTTCCTGGTGGCCCTCAGTATGCCTGTTCTTTGGCTCTGCCAGGGTACACACCTCTGACTTTGTCAGATTTTCTGTGTCTGTCTGTCTGTCTGTATTCCCAGAGGTCCCATAACTCCAGAACCTCAGGAGTGGCTTTTCTGAGAATGAAGCCTGGGACAGCCACCCAATGTGCTGAGTAGAGGTGGCTAAAGACATTTTCAGCCAAGCAGTTGTCATGGCAACAGCCAAGGCGGGCCAGGCGGCGGGGGTGGGGTGGGCGGGACGTGTAAAACCACGTGGGCCTGACCTTTCCGTGGCTGTCAGGTTTGAGTGGGAGGTGGGGAAAACAGCCACAACTGCCTCCCTCTGGCCCAGCCCTCAGTGCTTATGGGCTAGGCTGAAAGAGGGAGAAATTGAGAACTGGTACAGTTGGCAAGAGAGTGAAGAAGAGAGACAGGAGGTTAGCTACAGCCACCTCGAGAAACCAGGGAGCAAGGACAGGAGCACAGATCTGCACACATGTACACAGTTCCCAGGGTGGTCCCCCAGCAGACTGGCATGGTGAACTGACGTGTGGAGAGCACTAGACGTCAGCTCCCCGGGCTCAGCGAGTGCTTCTCCAGCCAGCAGCTCTGAGGGGAGGTTATTGAAGGTCAGCTCCCTACACTCAGAGCTCCCCTGGACTCCTTCGGATCAAATGTCACTTTTTCCATATTATAAAAGCCTTTATTGCTCTAAGGAAAATATGCTAAAATAAAATGAACCAAATGATTCTTTTAAAAATAGAAATATTATAAATGCAAAAGTCCAAAGGAAAACACTCAAAGTGAAAAGCATCTCAGTCCTTCCTTTGCTTCTGCTAGGTCTGAAAATTCCTCCACTGTTGCTTCCCATGCGACTAGCTTAGGGGACAGAGACGGGCCTGGGCAGGAAGGGAAGTCAGATTACTTGTTGCCCAAGTGTGAAGAGGGCTTGGATCCACTGGTAAAGGAGATTCAGTTCTCTCCACTGCTTCTCTTTCTTCTACTGGGACATACATTCAGGCAACAGCCAGAGATGCACGGGTGCCCCGTGACCCCTTTAGGTAGGGGTGAGGGCTGCAGGGCAGCCTCAGCTTAGCTCTGTGGTGAACACAGCTCACCTGTGAATCCCATTTCCAGACTTTCAAATCATGGCCATGCAAGAGATCTTAATTTTTCTGAGGCACACTGCTATGGAAAATAAGATCACAGCCTCAGGATGAAAAATAAGGTCTTCTGTTTACTGGAAATCTACATTCAGGAAAGACATGAAGGGGTCACTCACTAGTCAAGGTGTGGGTGACCCGACACATCAGCATTATAGACATTTTTTTTTTTTTTGAGAAGGAGTCTCAGTCGCCCTCGGTAGAGTGCTGTGGCATCATAGCTCACATCAATCTCAAACTCTTTGGGCCCAAGCAACCCTCTTGCCTAAGCCTCCCTGGATGCTGGCACTACAGGCGCCCACCACAATGCCGGGCTATTTCTGGAGATGGGGTCTTGCTGTTGCTCAGGCTGGTCTTGGACTCCTGAGCTCAGGCAATCCACCTGCCTCGGCCTCCCAGAGTGCTGGGATTACAGGCATGAACCACTGTGCCTGGCAGCATTGCGGGCTTTTTGCTAGATGGGAGCACAACCCCAAATCCCCTTCGTGTTTCTCAGGAAAAGAGGACACTGGCAGGAGAGGGGACAGCAGACTCTGTGGTCGTAGTTATAATGCCACGCTACAAAAAGGAAAGTGCCGTTTACATAGATTTAAAGTGGTCACAGTATTACTGAAGAGTGAGGATTTTTTTTTTTTGTAGAGACAGAGTCTCACTTTATCACCCTTGGTAGAATGCCGTGGTGTCACACACCTCACAGCTCCCCCCAGTTCCTGGGCTTAGGCGATTCTTTTGCCTCAGCCTCCCGAGTAGCTGGGACTACAAGCGCCCGCCACAACGCCTGGCTGGTTTCTTGTTGCAGTTGGGCTGGGGCCGGGTTTGAACCCGCCACCCTCGGTATATGGGCCGACGCCCTACTCGCTGAGTCACAGGCGCCGCCCAAGAGTGAGGGTTTTTGAGACTGATTTTTCTCCACTTCATAGGTTACTGATATGTGTCACGGGTCTGTGTCTGGGAGCTGGACATCCTCACTCCTTAGTTCTGCGCCTACAGAACTATCAGTGAACCCTCCTGCCTCTTCCCTGTGTTCTGGAAACCTTCGGGTATCTGTGTCCTCTGGAGCAATGGGCAGAGGACAAGGCAGTTATCAGTGCTCTGATACCCACACACAGGGTCAGGCTCCCCCTAGGCCTCAGGACACACCTGCTGTAGCATTTACTATGTGGGATTCAGGAGTGGACTAAAGCCTAGTGCTAAGCCCCATCCTTTTTTTTTTCTGCCTAAACCTCTTCCCTCTAGCTCTGCCTTTTCTTTCAGTCCCTCAGCTCATCTCTGATCCCCTCCAGCTCAGCAGCTGGGGCTGGAACAGTTACCCAAGGATTCCGATAAAGTCACAGAACATCTGCCCCACACCTGCAGTGGTGCAACCTGGACAACTGATCCTTCCAGGCTGTGACCCCTGGTGCTTCATTAGAATCCATCCCTTCTCTCTCCACGCATGCTCAGGGGCAGGCCTTCCATGTCTCCTGGATGTTCACTGGGCTAGGACAGGCCACCACTATTTCATGCCTTCTTCCTCTGCTCACTCTATGCCCTTTGCCAAAAGCATCTTTTCTGGTGAATCCCTGTGTTACTTCCAGGCTCAGTTCAAATGCCACCGTACAAGTGAAGCTTTGCTCAATCACCCTAGGTGATTCTGTGGCCCCACAGAACTTTTTCTTATCACTACTGTAGCAGTTGTGTCTCTGCTTTCACATCTGCCTCTCTTGGGAGTTGCTCTGTGGAATGGACTGGGCCATATTGACCTGTGGGCCTCCAGAGCCTGGCTCAGAGCTGCTCATTAAGTATCTGTTATTGCTGTTGGCCCTCACCAAGAGAGGCTCTTTGGTCTGAGATGTGAGCTGGAGAAGGTCCCAGACTTCCCAGAGACAACAGGCATACCTGCATAACAATGAGTCTGGGGTATAATGTGTCACATTTGCCCTCCTTGCCAGGTCAGAGCACCCTCCTGCTGCAGGTTCTATAGTGCCAGGCTAGTTGCAAGACAGGGAACTCCTCCCCTGGGATGGGGAATGGAAGAGCAACACCTGACTAGTGAACCCTCTGAACCTTCATTCTCCAGCCCTGGGCAGCCAACCCCTGTAGTTGTTCTCTCATCCAGTGGCTTCACCAAGCCCTCCTTGCTGCACCAGAGAGAGCTCGGAGAGCAGGCGGCCCAGAGTGGGAGGAGAGGGCCAAGGGCATCCTTCCTGTTTTCTCTCCCGCCCCTTCCTCCTGGCAGCTGCAGCTGTGCTGCGTGATGTGGAACTGAGTACAGTCTTAATTACCGCTCAGCCCTGCTCATTAGTGCCTCTGGAAGCCAGAGAAGCCCCGAGTTAGGAAGCCTCAGTCACAGCAGAGACCCAGGCCTCAGGCCTCTTGGGTGATCACTAGTCCCACAGCTCGTGGATTGTGTCTGTGCAACTTGGGTTCCCTTTTTGGGTCCCTCGAGGGAGATGCCCCTGCCTAGGATGGGGAAGAGCTGAAGCTGGAGGTAGCCACTGCTGAGTTAATCTTCCTGATGCAAGGCTCTGATCAAAAAAAAAAAAACTGTAATATTTCTCTTGCCGACTGCATAGAGCCCGGAGTCCTTGGCTTAGCAGTCAAGACCTTTTATGATCTGGTCCCACAGAACTTTCCCAATCTGATTTCTCCTTCCATCCTGGCACATATGGAGGGAAGGCTTGGCCTCCGCATGGGCTCTCACTTGTCTGTGCAGAGCATTGTAGGGACAGCGTATGGGGAACGTGACAGAGAAAGACGAACGAATGATTCAATGAACCAAATGCACTCAAATCCGGCACACATACCTGATGACTTACCTGCCTTCGGAGGGACTTAACCAAGGCGCCTGGTATGTTGTTCAGCCTGCATCATTATTATTACCATTTTCTGGTAGTGAAATGGAATAAAGAACCATAAAGTGCCTGAAGACTGAATGAAGGGAAGCTGAGTGGAGGTGGAGAGAAGGGTGGGCCCTGAAAATTAGAAACCCATAGGCCTGATTTCAATATCTGGAAAAACTCCTTCATAAAAACCCACTTGTAAACACCTTGAAGAACAAATGAGACAACACACATGAAAGCACTTTTTGAACTGTAAAGGGCTTTAGAAATATAAGGGGTCGTTCTGTAATATTTCTGCTCAGTGCAGGCTTTAAAACAGATGCTATGGGAAGGCTGGAGATATATGATAATGGCTCATTACCCATAAGGTACTCATACAATTTGGGCTGTTTCATTTAATTAGTCATTACCTCTTGTGTAGGCTACTGCAGAAGCCTCCTAAATGGCCTCCACACCTCTGCATTCTCTCCCGTTTCATTCATCATACACGCCACTGCTGGCTTAATCTTTCTGATGCACAGCTCTGATCAGATACTTATAATGTTTCTCTTGCTGACTGCTTAAAGCCTGAAGCCCCTGGCTTAGCAGTTAAGACCCTCTACAGTCTGGTCCCACAGCGCTTTGCACCTGACTTCCCTCCTTCCATCCTGGCAGGCATAGGCTCAGGAAGATCAGTTCACTAAAGCTAAGACCACACAGATCCAAAGTGGCAAATCCCGGAGCCAACTCCTCAGATCTGGACACCTGACTCCAAGAACAACATCGCTTTCTCACTTTGATGGTGCAATGGACTGAGTGTTTGTGTCCCTCCAGAATGTATATCTTGGACTGGTAATCCTGATACGATGGTGTTTGGAGGTGGGACTTTGGGGAGGTAATTAGGTCATGAGAGTGGAGCCCTTATGAATGGGATTATGACCTTATAAGAAGAGGCCAGAGACCTACCTGGCTCCCTCTGTCATGTGAGGATACAATAAGAAGTTAACACTATGAAATCCCAAAGAGGACCTTCCCCAGAACCTGGCACCCTAGCCTTGGATTTCCAACGTCCAGAAGTGTGAAAAATAAACACTTGTTATTTAAGCCACCCAATTTATGGTATTTTGTTACAGCAGCCCGATCTGACTAAGACAGGTGGATATTGCTGCAATGATCTTTCCACATAGACCTTTTTCTCTTCTTTGGAAAAATTTCCTTGGGACAAATTCCCAGCAGTGAGATTACCAGGACAAAAGACATTGATGTTTTAAATGGCTGTGTTAAATTGACATAAAACTTCACAAAAAGCTAGGCTGATTTATATTTTAGCCAGTGATGTAAAACATATACAAGTTTCATCAAATCGTCTTCTTTTTTTTTTTAATATGATTTTATTTTATTTATTTATTTATTTATTTTAGAGACAGTCTCACTTTATTGCCCTCGGTAGAGGGCTGTGGCATCACAGCTCACAGCAGCCTCAAACTCCTGGGCTTAGGCGATTCTCCTGCCTCAGCCTCCCGAGCAGCTGGGACTACAGGTGCCCGCCACAATGTCCAGTTATTTTTTTGTTGTTGCAGTTTGGCTGGGGCTGGGTTCGAACCTGCCAACCTTGGTATGTGGGGCTGGCGCCCTACCCACTGAGCCACAGGCGCCGCTCACCCAAGGGTAACTTTTAGACAAATTGATAATTGAATAAGATCTTTGTTTCAGTTTGCATTTCTTTGACTGTTAAGGTGGGATAGGTCCCATGAATTGGTATACTCTTTGTATTTTGTCTTGTATGAATTATTGTAGTATTTGTGTTTCAGAAGCTGCTATTTTTATTTTATTTTATTTTATTTATTTTGAGAAGCTGCTATTTTTAAAACATAAAAGGCAATCTTGAAGATTAGATATGGCGGACTTGATGAAATCAGAACAGAGGTCCCTGTCGGACACCAGAAAGTCTTCAAAAATTTTCAGTTTAACTAACTTAAAATACTGGTTTACATTTAAAAGGAGAACTTAGGAGGAAGACGTCATTCTGGACTGAGTACTTTTCCAGACCCTGTCCATGTGTCCTAACACTAGCATTCATTATTTATTTCAGAGTCAATTTGGTGACTATATGATCGAATTGAAACAGCAATGCTTTTTAAAAATGCTGTTAAAAATTATTTTATTTGGCTCAGCGCCTGTGGCTCAATGGGCTAAGGCACCAGCCACGTACACCTGAGCTGGCGGGTTTGAATCCAGCCCGGGCCCTCCAAACAACGATGACGGCTGCAACCAAAAAATGGTTGGACGTTGTGGTGGGCGCCTGTAGTCCCAGCTACTTGGGAGGCAGAGGCAGGAGACTCGCTTGAGCCCAGGAATTAGAGGTTGCTGTGAACTGTGATGCCATAGCACTCTATCCAGGGTGACAGCTGGAGGCTCTGTCTCAAAAAAAAAAAAAATTTTATTTTTTGACCAAATAATACATACTCTTGGTATAAAAGTCAAAACACCTAAAAGGGTAGACAGTGAAAAAATGTTTCCTACTTGGTCTTTTAGTTCCTTGCTTCTCTTTGTGAAGACAGACACTAGTATTACCAATTCTTTGTGTATCCTTCGAGGGCTATTCTGTGCACATCTGAGCTTCTGTGTCTATATTACTAATAGGAATGATAGAGTATAATACTGAGTCAAAACTTTTCTGGTTTGGAGAATATTTCCACCAGTCCATAGAAAGCTTAAATATGTTTTTAAAAACCTTAGTGCCTTATCACTGTGTTCTACTCTAAGACAACTCAATAAACAAAAATCCAATCCACACGGGGGCCGGAAACAATTATCAGAGGGAATTTACCTAACAAAGGCAATCAGTGTAACCTAATTCTTTGTACCTTCAATGAATCCCAAACAATAAAAAAAAATAATAATTGGATGTTGTGGTGGGTACCTGTGGTCCCAGCTACTTGGGAAGCTGAGGCAAGAGGATCACTTTTGCCTAAGAGTTTGAGGTTGCTGTGAGTTGTGACACCATGGTACTCTACCAAGGGTGACAAAGTGAGATTCTATCTCAAAAAATAAACAAACAAACAAACAAAAAAAAAAAACCCCAAAACAAATCAATGAACAAAAAACAAATTGATATCTAGTTCTTTAAGCATCATTAAAAAATCCAATCCACATATGTAAAACAAATTTGCAAAGAGGCATTTACTTCGCAAACTGAGCTTTTAGTTCAATAGAAATCCTTTAAATATTAAGCCACTTCACATATTTCATTTTTGTTTCATTGAAATTATGCTTCTACATTTATGGCTAAAACATTCTATGAAAAACAAAGATCATTTAAGTAGGAAATTATTTATTTATTTATTTATTTATAGACTGAATCTCACTCTGGGGTTGAATGACATCACTTATATCTCACAGCAACCTCAAACTCCTGGATTCAAGTGATCCTCTTGCCTCAGCCTCCTGAGTAGCTGGGACTATAGGCACCCAAATGACACCTGGCTAGGTTTTCTATTTTTTTCTTTTTTTTTTTTTTTTGAGACAGAGTCTTATTTTATCACCCTCAGTAGAGTGCTACGGCGGTACAGGTCACAGCAACCTCCAATTCCTGGGCTTAGGCGATTCCCTTGTCTCAGCCTCCCAAGGAGCTAGGACTACAGGCGACCGCCACAACGTCCGACTATTTTTTTTGTTTTGTTTTGTAGTTTGGCTGGGGCCAGGTTTGAACTTGCCACCCTTGTTATATGGGGCCGGCACCCTACTCACTGAGCCATAGGCGCTGCACTGGGGAAAATTATTTATTAAGCAGGTCAAGGGGAAGAAAGTGTGATTATACGTTTGAAGAAGTTTATCCTCTATAATTCTTCTATTTTTAAAAAATTCACAAATATAATAATTCTTTTCTTCGTCTTTTTTTTTTTTTTGAGACAGAGTTTCACTATGTCATCCTGGGTAGAGTGCTGTGAAGTCACAGCTCACAGCAACCTCAAACTCTTGGGTTTAAGTGAGTCTCTTGCCTCAGCCTCCCAAGTAGCTGGAACTACAGGCACCCACCACAACTCCTGGCTATTTCTTTGTTGTTGTTGTTGTTTGGCAGGCCCGGGCTGGGTTCGAAACTACCAGCCCCAGTGCATGTGGTCAGCACTCTAACCACTTAAGCTATGGGTGCCGAGCCCATGAATATAATAATTCTGTCTGTTAAGTTTGCATTTTTTTTTAACAAACACCAAAAGTGTGAAGTATAAGTTATGAGACAGATGGAGTCCAGAGACATCTGAGCTACTCGGCAGGGCCCAGCCTACCAAGATTCTATGTCCCAACATGGCACAAGATGTATGTGTCTAAACAGACTGGACTTTCACCCTGAATCACACCCTCCAAATATCCTCAACTTCTTTCAATTACGGACCCCAGGGTTGGCATCCATGGGTTTATTGAAAACTGTCCAATTATAGACCCCAGGGCTGGCATCCATGGGGTTATTGAAAACTGTCCCATGCTTTCAGCCTATGTCGTCTTGCTGTCTTTTGGGGAGTAAGTCTCACATGTTTACTACCTGCCATGCAAAGCAGCAGCTTTATTTGGGGGCAACCAATGCTACAGCTGTGAGATGAGTCCCACATTGTTCACCCCATTTGCACTTTGGATGATCTTTTAAACTTCGATCTTATCTCTCCTTGGCATTTATCTTCCCAAACAGGATCTTAGCCCTAATGTCTATTTCCTAATGGCATAGTTGGAATGTACCATGAAAGTCATTTAATTTGTTCAATTATTTGTCCATGTTCATCGTGCTCTCATCTCTTCCAAGTCTTTGCCTAAATGTTGACTTCTCAATATGACCTACTCCAAGTACTCTATTTAAAATGGAAACACCCCCTCCACCCCCTTATTCTTCTTATCATGCCCTATTTTCACTATTACCTGACACCTTCAAACATAATACATACTTTTCTTATATATTTTGTATATTCTTTATTGTATATTCTACGCCCCCTACAATGAAAGCTCCATTTTGTGTCTTTAATTTGGTGATGTGTTCCTAAGACTTTAGAACAGCGCTTGGGGCATGGCAGGATCTTGAGAGTCAAGTAAGATAATGCCTGTACACAGCCTGGGTGGACAGCGCCTGGTACCATTCTCTAACATCAGTTCCCTTCATCTTTTTTTTTTTTTTTTTGAGACAGAGCCTCAAGCTGTCGCCCTGGATAGAGTGCTGTGGCATCACAGCTCACAGCAACCTCCAATTCCTGGGCTCAAGTGAGTCTCCTGCCTCTGCCTCCCACATAGCTGGGACTACAGGCGCCCGCCACAACACCCGGCCATTTTTTGGTTGCAGC
>CAUYRH010035279.1:0-12687 GCA_963574655.1 Perodicticus potto | reverse complement strand
TAAATTTCTATAGAACTTGCCAAGTTGATTTTCAAATTATTGTAGAATAAAAAATGTATAAGAACATATTCTTCTTAGCAAAGTATCTCAAGAATGGAAGAAAAAGTATCCAATGTACTCAGCCCTACTACGAAGCTAATTTATAGCTGTCATATGAATGGTATAACCCAACTATAACACAAGAATATAGGGAAAGGGGCAAGGGTAGGGAGGGGAGAGGGGAGGTTGGGGCGGAGGGAGGGTAATTGGTGGGGCCACACCTATGGTGCATCTTAGAAGGGTACTGGCGAACCTTGCTAAATGCAGAATACAAATGTCTTCATATAATAACGGAGAAATTGCCAAGAAGGCTATGTTAATCAGTTTGATGAAAATAGTTAAGATTGTATATGAAACCAGCACATTGTACCCCTTGATTGCACTATTGTACACAGCTATGATTTAATGATAAAGATACTAAAAAAAAAAAGAAAAGATCAGCTTTTTTTTTTTTAAGAAATTAATTCTTAGTTTTGTATGGAACCAGAAAAAAATCCCATATAGCTAAGACAATTCTTAGTAATAAAAACAGGACCAGGGGCATTAGCCTACCGGACTTTAGGCTATACTAAAAGGCCATAATGATCAAAATAGCATGGTATTGGCACAAAAATAGAGACATTGACATCTGGAATTGAATAGAACACCATGAGATGAAACTAAAATCTTACAGCCACCTGATCTTTTATAAACCAAACAAGAACATTCACTGGGGGAAAGAATCCCTATTCAACAAACAGTGCTGAAAGAACTGGATATCCACATGTAAAAGCTGAAACTGGACCCTCACATTTTTTAACTCACTAAAATTGATTCAAGATGGATAATAGATCTATATCTAAGGCATGAATCAAAAAAAAAAATACTCCAAGAAAGTGTGGAGAAACACTCGAAGGTATCAGCCTGGGGGAAGACATTATGAAGAAGACTTCAGTGGCAATTGCAACAACAAAAATAAACAAATGGGACTTAATGAAACTGAAAAGCTACTGTACAGCTAAGGAGACAACAACCAAAGCAAATAGACACCCTACAAAATAGGAAAAGATATTTTCATATTATGAATTGAACAAAAGCTTGATAACTAGCATCTACAGATAACTCAAAGTAAGCAACAAAAAAGAGCTAACAATGTTTTATATCAATGGGCAAGTGAGATGAATAGAACCTTCTCTAAAGAAGACAGAGGAATGGCTAACAAATATATGAAAAAATGCTCATTGTCCCTAATTATCAGAGAACTGTAAATCAAAACCACCCTGAGATATCACCTATCCCCACTGAGAATAGCCCACATCACGAAGTCTCAAAGCTGCAAATGCTGGCATGGTTGTGGAGAGAAAGGAACACTTTTACACCACTGGTGGGAATGCAAACTAATACAACCCTTTGGGAAGGAGACTCCTCAAAGAATTCAAATCAGACTTCCCATTTGATCCTGAAATCCCATTACTAGGCATCTACCCAGGAAAAAAAATCATTTTATAATAAAGACATTTGCCAGGGGTCCTCAAACTACAGCCCGCGGGCCACATGCGGCAGTGTGAATTGTATTTGCTCTCATTTTGTTTTTACTTCAAAATAAGATATGTGCAGTCTGCATAGGAATTTGTTCATAGTTTTTTTTTCTAAAGTATAGTCCGGCCCTCCAACGGTCTGAGGGACAGTGAATTGGCCCCCTGTTTAAAAAGTTTGAGGACGCCTGAGACTATACTGTTTACTGCAGCTCAATTTACAATCGCCCAGTTGTGGAAACAACCTAAATACCCACCAATCCAGGAATGGATTAATAAGCTGTGGAATTTGTATACCATGAGATACTATTCAGGCACTAAAAAGGATGGTAACTTTACATGTTTTGTATTAATTTGGAGGAGTTGAAATACATTCCTTTTAGTAAAGCTTCACAAGAATGGAGAAGAAAGAATCCAATGTACTCAATTCTGATATGAGAAAAATGATGCTAGTACATGGTGGTGATGGGAGAATGGGCAAGTGGAGAGAGGGAAGGAGGGAGGCGGTGGGGGCCACGGTGTGTGACACATCTCTGGGAGGCGGGACACTATTATTTGCTGGACTTTATCCAACAAATGCAAGTTCTGTAACTTGGCTCTTTGTACCCTCAATGATTATGGAATGATTAAAAAAAAAAAAAGAAAATAATGATAGGGATATGTCACATTACACATCAAAATAAATTGTAAAGCTATAGTAATGAATAAGACATGTCTTTGCAATGGAAACAGATAAAATAGATAAATAAAATTCAAAAGAATCTGGAGATAAACCAGAGATAAATGGATAATAAAGAAAGCACTTCTTGTAAGTAAAGATAGAGCTTGGGGCAATTGGCAGCCAGCTGAGAAAAAATAAAATTCTATCTATATTTAAAACAGTGTATATAATAAATTCCAGCAAAATTAAAGATAAAAACATAAACAACATTATTACAAAAGAAAAAAATAGGAAAAACTAAAAATAAATATTGGGACAGGGAAGATTTTAAGTTAGACACAGAACTTATACAAATTATCTATCAAAAGACATCCTTAGCTAAGATTATAGGCAATAACATATATATTGCAATTGTTTTCTTCCAGTCTAGCAGATAAATACTTAAAATATGTAGTTTCTATTAATTAATGAAAATAAAAAACAGTGAGGGGAAAAAATAAGAGGTATTCACAGAAGAAATGCAAATGACCCAACATACACGCAAAAATGCAAAACATCACTAATAATCAGAGAAATAAAAATTAAATAACAGTGAAATATTAGTTTTTCCCTATAAAATTGAAAGAGGAGGGGGAAGGAAGATGAGGGGAAAAAGATAATGATGAAGACAGTATACTCACACATTCACTGTTGCTAGTATTGATACACGCTCTTTAGAGAAAGATTTCATAGTGCTTATTAGAATTTTGTATGCATATCCTCTTATTTGATAAGTCTAAAGCCAATTATTTTTCCTTAGAAAAGATATTCCTATGTGTAAAGAAAGAATAACCATTGCGATGTTGCTTATTGTAGTGAGAAACTGAACATAACTCAATACCCATCAATAAGGGGCAGTTAAATGAAGTGTGCCACAGTCATACCATTAAATATTTTGCAGCAATGGAGAAGACTGAGATCATCTTTGCGTACTGAAAGAAAATGATCTCTAAGACATATCATCATTTGGGAAAAAATACACAAAAATAATACACAATATAATCCCATATAAAACATAATCCCATGTAAAATAAGAAAACAAAACAAAAATATATAATTCTAAATTTACATACACATATTTACGTAAATATACAGAAGATGTGGACACATGTATACTAAACTGTTCAGATTTCTTATATTTGGGAAAAGCTATGAGCTTTGTGTGGCAAAAGGGATCTTTTTGTAGAATTATTGATTTGCTTGGTGTTCTATGACAGTGGTTCTCAACCTTTCTAATGCTGCGACCCTTTAATACAGTTCCTCATGTTGTGGTGACCCTTAACCATATGGAATTGTATAAGGAACTATACTAAAAGGTTGCAGCATTAGGAAGGTTGAGAACCACTGTTTTATGAGAATATCCAAATTGACTAATTTTATCATTAATAATAATAAATGATTTTAATACTAAAACAACCCAAAATCCAAATATACAGCATGGTGGCTCATGTCTAAAGAGACAAAATCTAAGTACAAAGTACTTTGCTTATCCTACATAATTATAGTTTCTTCTTCCCAAGAAACTTCTTATTTCCCTTTTAGGACTTATCCTTGAAAAAGTCAATGCCAGATACCCATTCGTTAGCTAATTAGGCACATTTCTGAGTATACAATTACTTTAAGAGATAACAGATGTTGCATCTCACGTCCAAGCCTTGGCTAATGTGTAGATCATTAACTTACGTCTGACTCATACTAAATTTTGTGAAGATATGAAGGCCTTGCCTGTCTTTGGTAAGAAAGCACTAACAAAGTCAGCTCTTCTGTGATGGGAATCTATTGGCTTGCCATGTATGTCTCCAAATTTTTACATTATCCTGATTCTCTACCTCACTGACTAGAATCCAGGCTTTAGCCATTAACAATTGATAAAAATAGAAATTTTAATCACATAGTCAAATAAGCCAGAAAGGAAACACACACACACACACACACACATACACACACATGCGCACACACACATTCTTTTTGTTCAGCATTACATTTTCTCTGCAAAACAGAAAAAAAAAGTTGTGGAAAATCAATTATAGCAAAGCTTAGCTGAGGGGAAAGTTATTTTTATATAGATATCTATTCTAAACATCGTGGTGGGTCACATCTTAAGTACCTTTTCTATGGACTTTATCAGAATGAGCAAACTGGGAACAAACTGTCCAGGACACGGCTTTTTGAAAAACCTGGGTTTTAAATTTTAAAACAAAAGGGAAAGACAGTCTAGTCAACTGTCTGAGTTGTGCCATCCTTGTGCCTGGCACTGGCTCCCACAGGTTCAGTTTGGTTCAGCAAACACCACTGAGCACCTGCTGGGTGCTAGGCAGAATACAGGGATCTGGGTGTGGAATCGAGCTTAACAGTCTTCCCCTGGGGCTGCTTTCAGGCTCGCACTCACAAACACAGACTACAGAGGGAATTACTGAGTTGTGTGGACCACCCTCACTCATCTCTTGGGCATCCAGCACTGTCCAAACCCCGGGCACCCAGCAGCATACAAGCCTGCCTTGCCCCTGTGGGGTTACAGTGTAGAGAATAAGAATGTGAAATGAGCTATGACAGCAGTGGAAATACAGTGTCCTAGGAGAGACCTAGGAGATACAGTAAATCTGTCCCTGAGAGGGTCAGGAAAGCCATCTCTGATGAAGAGAGATGTAAGTCATGAGAGGATTGAAGGGTGAGTAAAATACTGTAAGCCAAGGGATTAGGCAGAATGGAACTACGGAGGGCATAAGTCTGTGCCAGGAACCACGAGGGGCACCTGAGGGTCCCACCTTATACTTACCTTCCCATCTCCACCCCTCTCTGTCCTGTCTAGAATCCTACAGCACCTCCTCTCTCCTCGTTTCTGGCCATTCCCCTGACTCTCACTAAACCCACTCCCCACTTGCTCCATCATCTTCCAGCACAGGGAGACTCCCTCCTTGGTCCTCACATTTATACACTGAGTGACATGCTCCTCCTCTGCCACCCATCACTACCCAAATGACAGCGAAATCACCAACACCATGCTGTGTTCAGGCAGTTCCTCTTTCTCAGCTGCCTTCCATACACACAACTATGTGTATGGGTACACAACTATGCCCTTATAAAAGCACAGGCTGCTTATTCTGCTGAGGATGCCCACTTACTGACCTTGTTGTCAAGAATGATGTCAGGAAAACCCTTCCCCAGCCTTATTTTTCCTCCTGTGGACTAACAGATGCATTCCAATTTGCAATTGTTTTTGGCATTATCTGCACTTCTTAAGGGCTACATATCACTAGGGAAAGCTGCTGAGCTTATTATAATAAGCTCTTAGAATGAATAGGGGGCGAGTGAAGTCTATTGCAGTAAGAAGTTTTCTAGAATCTTTGCCTCTATGGTGAACAAATCTCTGAACTACCACTCCCACACTCCCCCCTTTCCCTAAGTAAAAACATATAGATGTGCCTAAGTGTGCCAGGATTTGGCATCAGCTTAATAATTATTCAGTAACTTGACTCAGCTGTTTTGGATAGAGGGTTGGAAGGGGAGAAAATTTGCTCTTGTTTTGAGAAAGAGTCGAGAGAGAAAGGGGGTGGGGAAGCTTTACTCTCTCTTGCTCTCTTCCTCCTCTAATCATTGGAAGTTTGTTGGGAAGTTGTTTTGTTAGAATTTTTCTTCAGTGTCAACTGAACATTAAGTTCTTATGGACTGGTGTTTGCACTATATACCTAATTGCTTCCAAATCCTATCAAACATAAAGCCTTTGGTATAGTAGACCAGTGAATGACTTTTGACCACACTGTTAAGCAAAGTGAAAAGAAAATTTTCAAGTAAAAGAAATTAAAATTATACTTGGCAGAGAAACTCAGGTGCTGACACGGACAACTTAGGACTTCATGTTAGAAAATTTTCTTTTAAAATAAATTAATATTTTTTCACCTGTAATTTAATAAAGAGGAAAAAAGTGAGGACATATTAACCTAAACTTTCTTATGGGCAAAAGCACTATAGGGATGGGTATTATGACTCCCAGTTGGGACCATAAATGGATGTTATTTCCTTTTGCAAGGAAACATTATTTTGGGGAAGGTAGAGAATGCAATTCAATCATGTTAAATTATTTATGCTGTTTGAGCTAGGAATTTCATTTCTATGATTTAGCCTAAGGAAATGTTTGTCTAGTGCTAGTAGTAGGACAGTATTGACAATCCTAAAATATTTTTCTCAGTATTCTTTGTAATAGGCAATGTTAGTAACAACCTGCATGTCGACTGTGTGGGAAGGTTTGAATAAACCAGAGAATATTTACTTAATTAGAAATCGTGTAGTAGAATGGGGTTAACACACCAGGGGTGAATTCCACAACCATCTCTTCTAGTTTATATGGCCTAGTTAGAATTGCTTTCCTGCTTATATTTCTTTATCTGTAAAATGGGTGTAAAAACTCTTGCCTAATTAGTTTTTATAGTAGTATCTAAGGGAGACTTCTGCCACTGTGCCTGGAATTTGGGGGATGTTCCATAAATGACAGCTACTGTTATAGAGTTATTAAATATTCATGAAGTGCATGTAAAAATAAGGAGATAGATTCTTGCTATCTTACAAGTGAAACATCACTTTCCCCATTCAAAAATAACAATTGTAAGTAGGAAAAAAATGTGGAATGATATACACAAATTGAGTGAAAATGCATTATAAATAGAGCTAGAGTGATTTGAGCTTCTATTATATCTTTTGCATTTTCTTGAAGTATTTTTATAAGCATATGCAATTTTTAAAATAAAGAAGACTCCTTATCCTACTAATGATAATTTATTTCTACATTTTCTTTCCCTTTTGATCCTTCTGAGAATCCATTAAATCTGCACTACAGGTAGAAAGAAATATAAACTGTTGGGATCTATTACGGGCTGTAGATAAGCACAAAACACAAAATTGAGAGATTTGAGTCTTATCCTGCTTTGTGACCTTGGGAAATTCACTCAACTTCTCTGACCTCTATTTCTTCTTGGAAATGAGAATAACAATACCTGAGTGATCATCTCACAGATGAACAAGAATGTCATGCAGGATCAAGTGAAGACTATTAAAAATGGACAATGCTTTACCAACATTCATTACCTGCCTATCAGTGGCTCTCACTTCTCCAAAGGATGACTCCTTCCCCTTTCATCACATGTTTTGCAGACAAAGCCAATCAGGTTGCAAGTCAAGATTCGTCGTGAACCACGCCCACTTTCATCCTTATTTCATTTTTTGACTCTGCCCTTAAAGAAAATAAGTACTTAGATCTTATGTAGCATTTGTTTTCTCTTTCTCCTTCTTTTTGAATGAATTAAAATCAGAAACATCTGCTGTCGGATGAGGAGTGACTAAGCTTGATGTGATTGTCTTAGTTTGGACATTTAAGATCATCAGCTCTTGCTCTCATCAACTTGCTGCCAACTGGTCTTACAAATCAAATCACAGGGGCAGAAAAAGGAAAGAATGTCAACTACCCAACAGCCAAAGGAAGACATTAGTCATGAGCTCAGACCTGTTCGGCCAGGAAGTTGTGTTTGTGTTGTGGGTAAAGCAGTGAGGATGATTGTGATCATTTTCAGATGTTAGGCCATCCTTTCATGCCAAAACCCATCAAATAAGAAATCTTAAGTGTTGGTTATTTGTAGTAGCCAGACACATAGTTTTGTTCATAAGAGAACATTTGTTTTTATTTTTGAAAGCACTTCTCACTGCCACCTTAAATATACCATACTTTGGGGGGCTTCAAATGTTGTATTTCTATTTCCTTTGCCTGGTGCACCTGCCTCCTGTCATATCACTGCTTACATGAATGCTCACTCTATCCAGGTGGAACTACTTACTGATCCTGGTGTCTCCTAAAGCCATGTCTGCATCCTGTATTTCTTTGAGTCCCCAATGAGACAGAAAGCTGCCCTTTTCTAAATTTTACTTAATGAGTAAGCATAAATTTAAAAACAGAAAAAATCCTTATTAAAATGTAGGTATGTAATACGTATACCCACATATTTAATACTTATATATGTATGCATTATATTTACCTATATAAATTTCTCTAAATTATCAGAAAAATGGAACTTATTTTACACTTGTGTCCTGATGACATCTGTCATGTAAAGACATCTGTCCTCCTCCCAGTTATGTTATTTTGAATAGAAAGGATTTCTTAGGAAAGACAGTGGATCTCAACCTTTTTGGCTACACATCAGGATCAACTAGAGAACTTCAAAAAATTCCAATGCTGGACTGCATCCCAGATCATTAAATTAGAATCTCTGGAAGGAAATCCAGGCATTGGTGTTTTAAACACTCTCTAGGTGATTCCAAACATACAGTTATACCTGAGAATCCCTGTGTTAACCTGGATTGGAAACAAACTTAATCAATGCTAAATGTCTATAAAATCCATCTGAAATAAGTGTTGTGTCCAGGAGTTCCACAAAGACCACATTGCCAAACAAGCCAAATTTGCAGCAGAGTTCTTTTATCGATGAGCCGGCCAGCGACTGTCTCAGTATCCCCACATGGGGTTTCTGAAAGCAGCCCTGAGTGCTTAAGGAGTCAGGTTTTTAAGGCTTGGTCTGCATCCTGGTTGGCATTCAGGCTGTCCAGGTGCATTCAGGTGGGGTAGCAAGCAAGCATTGTACAGATGCAGGATTTTGCGGTTAGCTATACGTCATACATCTTTGTTTTAATATTTTCTTATACATCTTTGGTTTAGTATTTTCCCATATATCTTTGGATTAATATTTTCCCTTATACATCTTAGTTTCAGTACTTTTCCTCCATATATCTTTGTCTCAGTACTCATATACTTGGTGTTGTTTAAAGGTCAGTTTGGGGACAATTGGTTCGTTTCCCAGGCCCAGGAGTTAGCCAAGCAAGAAACTGGGAATGAACTATAAGCAAGAAATCAATTAGTACTTTCTCATTTATCTTGGGGGGGTGGGTGGGAGTGAACTGGACTTATTTATTTATTAAAATGTGTAGTCTGGAAATTTGCCTGGAGTTATTTTCCATCACAGCCTAGACCTAACATAAGGACTTCAACACAGATTTAGTGAGTATTTCCAGGGGTGGGGAAGAGCTTCATTGCAAATGATGGGCATTGTTATAAAAAAATTTAGAAGTCACTTATAAAAAGATACATATTCATTAAAAGCTGAGAGAATATCAAATATATGTCCATGGAATAAATGAGAAACACTTTCTTACATTCTGCTAGTATATTCAGTGGTCCTGAATAAAATTTCCAGTGATAGAACTGTGAATAAAATAAAAAGTGCTGTAGTTTGAAACAACTTAGTCAGCCCTGAATATGGTATGCGGGAAAACTTTGTTAGATGATTCAAAAAAGGGAGTCCAGTAGTGATTCAGACACTGACGTCAAGTCGCCTGTGAAAAGTTTGAATAAAATTGTTCTATGAAATTTGGGTGTACAAAAGCAATGTTCCCAGATCACCATATTAGGTAACCTTTACTTTAAGTGTATGCTAAAATTAAATTAAGATAGAAAATACTGATCATTTCATCCACATCTGTAAGCATTTATAGACCGAAATTCATCAAAAGCATTAATGTCAATGGGAAAATAATTTATATTTGGGACCCTCTCATTTTGTTGCATTTGTGTTTTCTTCTTTCCTCACTTGCTAAAATTAATCTTCTTAAAGACAGAGACTATCTCTTAATCGATTTGTTTTTAAACATCTCTCTTTTTTTTTTTTTTAAACATCTCTTAATTGATTTTTTTTTTTTTTAGACATGCCCAAGCTTAGATTCAGTTTTTGTGGGAAGAGAAGCATACACCATTTGCTTCTCTATCCCTTTGTACAGAGAATACAGAGTGACAATGGGCACTCCTAGGACCCCTTCCAAGGCTGAGGAATGAGGGGCCCTAAGGCATAAGCCTTATGAGTTTCAAAAGAAATTCACTTTCACACTCACTGTAATGCCTAGCCCTGGTGTCTGGCTAAGATACTGATATTTTTTAGGTTCATTGCCCTCCTCAGTCAAACAGCCTGTGAAATCCTACAATGATTCAGAGCATCCTTTGTTGGTCTCTATTTTCTAAGAAAGCAGAGGTCATTTCCTATGTTGGAGTAGAGTGTTCAGTTGGCACAATGCCAGTAGAGCATTAGATGGCACAGATGTCTTTAATTTAGCTACTGAAAACTGAGCTAGAACGAATGAAAGCACCACAGCTGAGGGACTGGTGTGGCAATTCATGTTTGGGCTGTGGAGTTTCCACAATGGACGCAGGAAGATATGAAGCTCCTGGCAGTACAAAAATAATATGCTAGAAGGCTTTCTTGTGTGGAGATTACTCCCTCTTATAGACTCAAAAAGACTTTTTTTTTTGTCTTTTTTTTTTTTTTTTTTGAGACACTCTCACTCTGTATCTCTTGGTAGAATGCCATGGCATCATCACAGCAACCCCCAACTCTTAGGCTCAAGTGATTCTTTTGTCTCAGCCTCCTGAGTAGCTGGGACTATAGGCACCCACTGCAACGCAAGCTAGTTTTTCTATATTTAGTAGAGACAGCATCTTGCTCTTGCTCAGGCTGGTTTCCAACTCCTGAGCTCAGCAGTCTATCTGACTTGGTCTCTCAGAGTGCTAGGATTATAGGCATGAGCAACTGCACTGGCAAAAAGACCTATTTTAAAACAGTTTAGGGCTCTCACTGTTGGGACCATTGAATTCTGTGTGGACTCCTTGCAGGCAGCGGCATTACACCATTTAACTGGTGTCCCACACTCATATGTCCCTCTGTCTGCTGGTGCTACCATGTTTACTGACTTGTACAGATGCTTTAGTGAAGTCCGGATGAACACTCAACTTCCACATTTCAACATGGCACATGAAATGAACAGTTAGGCGCTCCTTTCCCTGCTCTCTCTTCGACTCAGAATTCCACTGATGAGGATGGAGGTGCCAGGCTAGACAGGCTGAGAGTGAGGTGCCTGCGTGGGATTGTAGCCAGACTTGGAAATAATGGATCATGCTACATTTTTGGAGAAGAAGAATTGGCTAAAACTTCAAGAAAGTTCTTTCATGTGACAATTTGACACTTGAAGTCTGTTGGCCTTTGGGTAGTGCTGTAAATTTCTGACTCAATAAACTGGAAGTGTGAAGAAAGAAAACGTACCATTCTTTCATGCTTATTAGCAGTTCACCCAGAGTTAGCCTCTGAAGCCACTTCCAGGTGACTATGGATTCCTTTTGAAAATGAAAGAGACTGAGATGATGACCCATGCAGTCCTGGAGAGAGGAAAAGGAGCAGCTGAGAAATAACAGCACTGGGAGAGGGAAGGAGCAAATCACACTGTGTGGAGGGCAGCAAAAACATTGATGACGTTTTTGGTCCCAGGTCCCAGATCCTGGGACCCTCCTGACATTTCCCACTGCACAGCATCCTCGTGGGAAGAATCCCTTTAAGAACATCAAGATGAAAAGAACACAAAAACATGACTGTTCTCTATGCTGAAGAAAGAGAAGACTTTAGGGAGATGCAGGATCTCCCAGCAACAATTTCCCATTTTCCTCATGCATGGCAACTTTGGGGATAACTTGTAAATCTTCGAACCCAAGACTGTAATTCTGGTGCACACACATGGGGCAGTAGTAGCTTAAGTGGGGGCTGGAGAGTGGGGTTGTGGGTTGAGATTTGGGCTCTATTTCAGTCCCAGGTGACATGAAGGTTTAGAGCAATTTCTTTTTAAGTATTTCTAGCAAGGATGGTTTTGAGGGAGAACTTTCATGGTTGTCTTCTTGGAGGTGAAGTGAAAAAGAAAAAGTCAAGCACTAGAGATTTTGCATATATCTAACTCATCTGACCCGGTGAAGAGCCTTGAAGAATTCTAAAGTCTTGCTCTTGTAAAACTTCAATGACAGTGACAGCTGCTTCAAAACACTCAGTGACATTTCCTGGAACACAGATTTCACTCTGAGTTTAACTTTCACTTGACACATTTTAGGCCTGGTGTTTTTAAATGAGGGAGGAAAAAACCATGTTATTAAATATTACTGCAACATTTCACTTTGCTTAATGGCCAATAAAATGGCACAGTGTGTTCTGGAGGCTCAACCTTCCGGTTTGACCATCTGGCCTGATGAGTCTACCCAATCCTCTCATCTTTCACTGGCTTTCCCTCCACTGCCTACTGATGAGTATTTGGCTCTCAGCATAACTAGCTCCTGTCTGAAACCTTCTTAAAGGACATATCCCAATACTTATCCAACAGTTAGGAGGTTAAAAAAAAGCCAAAGTAGAAAAACTTCCAGTTAGTCAAAGAGTGTTAGCCTTCCTCTTATGGCTTGAAAAGACACGTTGAATGGCAAGTCTATTTTTAGATCTCTGCGTATTCTCCAAACATTTTCACATAGTAAATGAGAAAATCTCATGAATGTTATGTCAATCAGGTTGATAAAAATATCTCAGATTGTATGTGAAA
>CAUYRH010035278.1:0-49476 GCA_963574655.1 Perodicticus potto | reverse complement strand
GAATTGGTAATGTATTTTTGGTGTTGCTTCAATTGCCCTGGGGGGTCCTCCTCATAAAATATTCTCCCAGGCCAATTTCTTCAAGTGTTTTCCCTGTACTCTCTTCTAGTATTTTTATAGTTTCATGTCTTAAGTTTAAATATGTTATACAATGAGAATGAATTTTTGTTAATGGTGAAAGGTGGGGGTCCAGTTTCAGTCTTCTACAGGTTGCCAGCCAATACACCCAGCACCATTTGTTAAATAGGGAGTAGGTTTGAATCCAGCCCAGCCCGCCAAACAACAATGATGGCTGCAACCCAAAAATGGCCAGGCGTTGTGGTGGGCGTCTGTAGTCCCAGCTACGTGGGAGGTGAAGGCAAGAGACTCGCTCGAGCCCAGGAATCGGAGGTTGCTGAGAGCTGTGATGCCAAGGCACTCTATCCAGGGTGACAGCTTGAGCTCTGTCTCAAAAAAAAAGAGTACTACATGAAGCCTGAACTAGTATCTTGAACTAGTTTGAGGGCACAGATATACTTCCCCCTGGAACATGCATAAGTAGATAGCTGAACTGCCTTCTGAGGAAGGTGGATATTGTGAAGTGTCTGAAATTAACGTGGTCACGCACAATTCCTAAGTGCTTTTTGGTAGTTAAGAGTAACCATGGTAGAAGTTTGGGAGAGGAGTAGGTTAGCTACACCTTTGTAATCATGCTGCCAGGTTATAAAAAAAGTAGATCTCAGACTAAATCTGCTCCACATACAGAGATTTATTTAACCAAATATCCCAGTAGCGAGCAACAATCACATTTCTGAACAGTTCATACATTCCTGTAAGTTATCTGTCCTTTAAATGCTCCCTGCCCCATACATGAAAGTTTCACTTCCAACAGATTCCCAATATTCCAGAGGCCAAAATACTCGAAACCCATGGCGAGAGACAGGAGCATATAGAGATCAAGACGTGGGTGTCACCCCTAAGTGTGTACGACAAGCCTCACTCTTACTCTTATATTCCATTTATTCAAGGATGAGCTGTCTCTAAAACACTTAAGCTGATTCACAGATTAAATTTTCATACAAAGCTAACATTTATCATGCTGATTTGTAAGCACTCATCACACAAATCCATTTGTGACCTCCTTTCCTGTGGTATTAACAGTTGTTTCAGGTATTAAGATGGGGCTACTGAAGCCCTTGTGGATACCACCTCAATGCACTGACTTCCTAAGTAGAACACCAGCTCACCATCATCAAACAGGGCATCCACCATTCTGACAAACAGCCTGCTCCCAGTAGGATAACCTTAAAGGGTCTGGCATATGCTTATTGTCACACTATCTAAATTGTACTATTTTACGGAAATTACAGCATAGAATGAGGTCTTTAAATTGTGAGTTTGCCAAATTTCATTTGCATACAGTTAACTTTGATTATGAAAGAACATGTATACTCCCTAATCCATTAACAAAGTCTAAGAATATGTATAAAACCAGTACGTTTGGGTCCTGTGAGTTACCTATTTCTCCCACAGCATGCCAGTGAGAGAGAGAAAAAAATTCCTGAATCTCTTCAAGACATGGTTGGTTATTTTAGCCCACAATTAATCTAAGAAAAGGAAAAGCACACATGAAATTTTATATGCAAATCATAGTCATATGTAGAACTTGTTAAGTATAGATCACATTTTTAAAGCCTTGATTCCACAGAATCTACAATATTGTGCACTCTTGTCAGTGCTATGAAACATACGTCCTGTCTTTGCCCTTGGTATCTTAGTTCCAGAAACAGAGGAAATAGAGGAAAATGTTTTAAGTATTTAATAAAATTTATTTACCTAAAGTACAAGATACTTTTTAGGTTGTTTACTTGTTACAAACTACTTGTAAAGTGAAACCAAATCCATTTCAACCCAACTTTATGTCATCATAGAAATTTATAATATTTCTATCCTGGAATTTTCTGTAGAATAAACCAAAGGAGAGAGAAGAGACCTGCCCCTCACCATTTGAGCATGGATTTACATTATGCCAGGAAAGTGGAAGTCACTGGAAAACACAAAAGACACGGCCAGGTACACTGCCAAGTCAGTATTAAACCAATATCTACACTGAGGCAGTTAAATAGGGCCACAATCCTCTAAAGTCCTGGTAAGGAGAGAAGAATAAAATAGATAACTACTTCTATTTTTTAAAATGTACATAGAACAATTTGGGCAAAAATGTTGGTTTTGAGTTTTGGGCCAAGAGCAGACAACAGTAAAGTCCATCACTTTGAAATGTGTAGTGGGGTGGAAATCCCAAAGCTCTCAGACTGCCGCCTCGTGTTCCAGAGATGTGGCCCAGGCTCCCCTTTGCATGTCAACCAGGGTGGTCCAAGGCAGAGGAAGATGTCTGGGAGTCTCTGCTTCCTGCAAAACCTAGACCTGCTTATCTGTAGGCAGGGCTGCCTTTGCTGGGGCCACTGCAGCTGTGCAGGAGCTCAGAGGAGTAGGGTGATGGGATAAAGACAGTCTCAGGTCTTGTGACTTGGGTACAACTTTCCCTCAGAGGGAGTGAAATTTACTCAAGATTCTGTTAGCAGTTTCCTCTCCTGCTGCCTTTCAGGATAATGGCTTTGTCTTTTAAAAATTTCTTGTTATTTTTTTTTTTTTTTTTTTTTTTTGAGACAGAGCCAAAAGCTGTCACCCTGGATAGAGTGCTATGGCATTACAGCTCACAGCAACCTCCAATTCCTGGGCACAAGCGAGTCTCCTGCCCCCACCTCCCAAGTAGCTGGGACTACAGGCGCCCGCCACAACGCCCGGCCATTTTTTGGTTGCAGCCGTCATTGTTGTTTGGCGGGCCCAGGCTGGATTCGAACCTGCCAACTCAGGTGTACGTGGCTGGCGCCTTAGCCCATTGAGCCACAGGCGCCAAGCCAAAATTTCTTGTTATTTTTAACTTCCCAAAAACCAAGCTTAAGTCAAACTTTCATCTAATTCCTGGCAGACGACAAAGTTATTGCTACTTAGCTGTATATCCGCTAGCTGTCACCCCGTTCCCAAGGGTGACCATATCAGACATCCCTGGGAGAGGACAGGAAGGTTAACTAGTTCTCCTCCAACATGGGTTCAGGGACACCTTTATACGTATGGCCCCCTGAAATCTCCATCTAGCCGTCTACCACCTAACCCATTCCTCTAAAACTTTACATTCTTTTAATTTTCTTGTTGAGGATGAAATAACATTAGGTGACAGAGAAAACAGAGGATGGGATGGGACCACATTGCTGAGAGACCCTGACCCCTGCATCCTTACCTGATGCTAAGAGCAAGCCAGTACCGGAGTAGGAACTCTGTCCATGGTAACCCCAAACAGAATCCTGGTGGTCTTTAGATTCCTGTAGAGTGGGGAACAGAATGAACTTGGTTAACGTGACACAGACTGAGTGGTGCTTCCTCTGAACAGACCTGGATTAAAACCGATTAGCGAATAGTGCTGGCTTCCTCCAAGAAGTGAACCACTTCAGCATCCGTGGTCCCTGCCTGGAGCCCAGGAGCTGGTCACAGTTAGCCCTGTTGGCACCGTATTTTATCACAGGTCATCCATTAGAGGTCATCCACTAAATATCCTCAATTAGCAAAGGTCTGAGGAGCAGCAGCAGAATTAGAAGAAGGCAAGGTCTTCTGGGAAGACCTGGAGAGGAGGCGGAGGCCTTCGTGCTCAATTTGGACGACAATTTTAGAATAAGAAGATGGAAGATTTCTAAAAGCATGTTTATTCTTTGGTTTTATTTATTTATTTTTAAATATTAAGGGGGTGCTGATGTTTTTGTTACATGGGTATCTTGCATAATGCTTAAGTTAGGGCTTAAAAGGGCGTCCCTGTGACCAGGCAGTGCTCGTTGTACCCAACAGGTAAATTTTTCCCTTGATCTCCCTCTCTCCCCCCACCCCCTTGGTTTCCAATGTCCTTTACATCTCTTTGTGCCCTGGTATGCCCATCCTTGAGTTCCCAATTACTCGTGAGTGCCTGTGGTGTGTGTTTTTCCATTCCTGAGATTATTTCATTTAGGATAACGGTCTCCAGTTCTATCCAAGTTGCCGTAAAAGACATGGGAGTTTAATGTCCACTTAATGACAGGCTTCAGCTTCTCATCCCACCTTGCTCACTGTTTTTCTCCCAGCACTAAGTACAGTGCCAGAAACTTATGGGCATCAGAAATTTGTTGAATAAACAAAAATAGTGAATCTTCTAAGCAGGGGATGGGATAAGGGCCCATGCACATTTTCAATAAGTGTAACATTGTAGATAATGTTTAGTTACTTTCTACAACTAAGTTTCAGGTTGCTATTTCCAGGAGATTCTCAAAGCAGTTTGGGTGGGGGGTAAACCATATATTTGTATTATCTTCCTTAGGCAAGTTATTAAGTACTAGTGGGGCTAAATGTACTCCACTAAGGTGGCAGCCCAAACGAGAGATGAAATGATGATTGTCCTGCAGGGACTGTCCTCTGGGGCCAATGCACTTCTATGCCTCTGTGTTCCTGCATCCAGACACAAGCTTGCTGTGTTGGTAAGTGACGGTCTGAGCAACAGGGCTGGGGCTCAGAGGGGAGTCCTGGGGAGAGACTGAGGCACCCCTCCCCAGGAACTCCACCCAGTGGCCCATGGTGCAAACACACCTGGCTAATCCTGTCCATTGTGGCGATGGTGGACATAGCAGGGCAGGCTTTCTCCCCGCAGGTGTGTGGGGGGTTGTGAGCACAGTAGTGCCATACCTGAGTCTGCCTGCACTGATCTGTGGCTGCCAGGATATGAAGAGCAGCTAATGAGGAGCAGTCAGTACGTGAACCCCAGAGAATGCATTTTTTTAAACGAAGGTGATCACTAAACAGACAATATTACCCAGTGAGGTCTTGCAGAAGAGAAGGCAATGAGGCAGTGGGAGCTCTTTTGAAAAAACCTCTCAGCCACTGACAGTACCAGAGCTACACGCTTCAGTTGTTACTAAACTTTTCAGTAATTAAAACTTGATTAGGAGAAATGAAAGCCTGTGATTGCAAGCCTTTTAATTTGAAATAAGCCTTCTACAATTAATTCTTTTTTTTTTCCTGCAATTAATTCTTAAACCAATCCTCTTAAATTCGACAATGAACTTTGTTCTGCATTGTGGCTAATGACTATAGCCACCTCTAGAGACACAAATGGGTTTCTTTTTCTTTTTATACAATCAAATGGATTAAATTCAATAGCAAAAGTAAATAAACAATTACTGTGTAGCATAATACAGTAAGGCAGTAGAGAAAAAAATTGAATCCAGTGACAGAGACCTGGGCCTTAGTCAAGCCTTTGTAGCATAAGACACACCACTTAATTCTCTGTTTCTTTATCTGTAAAAAGTGGGACTAGAAATAACATGAAACTTTGGGGAGCTCAGGGGAGAAGCCACACAAGCATGCGCTGTGTGAAAGCCCCCCTGCGAGAGTTGGCTCTTCTTAGCATCACTGTTGGCTGTCCTTTAAAGACAGATCTAGCGATGTCCTGGAGCCTCAAGGTGGCACGTGCTGTCTTATGGAGCACTGAGGGCAATGGCATTGCACTGGAGCCCAAAGAGGAAATCCAGCCACATGCACAAGACAACTGCAGGAGCAGCAGGTGTTAAATAGGTTAAATCACCAAATTGCCATCTGTTATAAAAACCAGAAAATATCTGTGCCTTCTGACACTGATCTCTAATTATCTTTGCATGACAGATTTAAATTGTGATCAGTATTAAGTGAAAACATCCTAAACAGCATGGCAAGGACTTTAGGTTAACTACACTGGACAATGTGAAGGCACTGGGTGATTAGGGGGTGCTATGTATTCACAAGGCAACTAGTTTTGCCAGCATGACCGCTACATATTGGGTATGTGTCTTAATTTGGACTGCTTTAACAAGGCCTGGGTAATTTATAGACAACAGAAATTTCCTGCTCATAGTTCTAGGTGCTGGAAAGTCCAAAATCAAGGCATCAGCAGATTCTGGTTCTGTTGAGAGCTTGTTCTCTGCTTCAAAGTCAGTCCCTTCTAGCTGCTCCTTACATAGGAAGGCGTGAGCACGCTCCCGTGGGCTTCTTTAATAAGGCCACTGATCTCATTCATGAGGGGTCTGCCCGCATGACCTAATCAGCCCCCAGAGGCCTCCCTCTTAATACGATCCCCTTAAGGTTTAAGTTTCAACATTTGAGTTTTGGTGAGACACAAACATTCAGACCATAGTAGCAGTGCATTCAAATATTTCCCTTAAATTTTAGCTCTGGTTTTAAGATAATTTTTAAGAGTTATAGGACACTTGTGTATTTGGGCACTGTGCTAGATTATTTGGCTCTGTATAGATTATTTTAATTCTCACAATAAATCTATAGTTTACCACAACTAATAATCCTCACTTTGCAGATACAAAAACTGAAACTTAGAGTGACTAATATTTCCAAGGCCTCACAGCCAACAGCTGGAATTCATATCCAAATAATGCTCGAAACCATCATGTCACACTGGAAAACTGCAAAATGGCCTGGCTGAAGGGAGCATGAGTTGGTTTAACCACTTTCAAAAACAATTTGGTATTCTCTTATAATCTTGCACATTTTCATACTGTACAACCCCAGAAATTCTACTCCAAGGTAGAAAAATGCTCATGAATTGACACTAGTCTGTATACATTGGTCACTACAGAAATTTTGAGATAGCCTGTGTTATGGCCCTTTAGTTCCCTTCCAAGAAACCCAGTGGACAGCATCCTTTCTGATTCACCTGTGAAAATTCAACTCATTCACCTTACCAGTGTTGCTGGGAGGGTTTCACTTGTTTCCATCCACATGGATTTTACATTTCTTGATTCTTGGGTATCTCAAAACTTGTAATGACTCAAGTATGCAGAAATGTTGTGGAAGCATTGTTTGTAATTCAAAGAAACACATAGATGCAGTGAAAGGGGATGCTTGTATACTGTTGGTGGGGATTTGAACGAGTACAATGTCTATGGAAACCAGTGTGGAGATTCTTTAAAGAACTAAAAGTAGACCTACCATTTGATTGAGCAATCCCTCTACCAGGTACCTCCTCAAAAGAAAAGAAGTCATTCTATCACAAAGACAGCTATACCTGAATGTCTATTACAGCAGAATTCACAATAGAAAAGATACGGAATCAACCAAAGTGCCCGTAACTGATGAGTGCATAAAGAAGATGTAGTATATATACAACACGGAGTACTACTCAACCATAAAAGGCATAAAATAATGTCTTTTGCAGCACCTTAGATGGAACTGGAGACCATTATCTGAAGCGAAGTATCTCAGGAATGGAAAAAAAAAAAAAAAGAAACACATGTTGTCACAAATGGGAGATAAAAGGTGGGTATCTGTGGTTACAAAGGGGTGTAATGGACATTGGAAACTAAGGAGGGAAGGTGGGAGGGTTAAGGGATAAACAATTACTTACTGGGTACAATGTACACTATTCCAGTACTGGGTACACTGAAAGCCCTAACTTGATCATTATAAAACTCATCCATGTAGCAAAAGACATTTCTGCCCCTTAAATCTATTGAAATAAAAAATAAATAAATTAATTAAAAGGAACAAACAAAACACCCCCAGTAACGCTCTAAAATTCGTTGAATGAGGAGATGAGTAACTGTCACACAGTAGAATATTGCACAGCAAAAAGATGAAGGAACTATAACTCCATACAGTTACAGCAAGGAATCTTCAATATTGCACTAAATGGAGAGGAAAATGACAGAACACTAGATACAGAAAGATATCACTTTAATAAACAAAACTAAAAAAAAATAATGAATAGGGATACATAAATATGTGATAAAACTTTTTAAAAAATCACATGAAAGGTAAAGCCAACATTCAAGCGAAACGGCTCCCTTGAGGGCATGCAGGGGGTGTGGGGCACATACACATGCGCAGATGCAGAAGTGTGGGGACCATGCTAGTTATTAAGTTGGGTGTGACGGCCAAGGGCGCCTGCTCTCTTATGCCTTGTGGCTGACATACAACTCAGATACATGATTTTAAAAGAAGCAGATGTCACATAATTAAAACTTTTTTAAAAAGTTTCCACAGAGACTTAGCTGCAAACACAGGATGAATGCATCAAGAGCCTCCACCTCCCTCTCCCACCCACACCCCCAGGAGCCTAAAGCCTAGACTGAAAAGAAAAACACCAGACAAAGGTGCGTGGCTATGATTATCCACATGTGTTTCTCTGGCCCCTCCAAGCCAGGGGACAACCTGGGCCTGGATAAACAATCCTGCCTGCAGAGCAAAGCAGAGGAGAAAGATCTAGGCCGCCCACACAGCAATCAAGAGGCCCACTGGGTGGGCCAGGAAATTGCACCTGTCCCTGCCCTGTGGCAGCACTAAGCCCCCTGTGGAGCTGCAGCAGGGGCAGGAGGGTGTCAGGGTTTCAGGCTCAGCTGTCCTACTGGTCCCCAAGTGCCAGCAGGGGGCCCTGGGAGATCTCAACAGCAGGGAGTCCAGCTGAGGCAAGTTAAGAGAGTACATAATTGTATATAACAGAATTAAAATAGAATTGCCTCATTAAAATGGGTTACTAAATCTCACTGTGTGTGAGTGTGAAGGAGACAGACATGGGTGTTAAACTACAAGAGAAAAAGTTACATAAGTGACCGTGAGTGGACGGAATCTGAGAGTGCCTGGTAGTGCCGCCTAAACAGAAGGAGACCTTGGGTCCTGAACGGCGGCATGTGAGAGCCCAGCTCATGTCCGCTGTCACCAGACGATGGCTCAGGGTTGGGACTGACTAATGTAACTAAGTCTCATCTTCCACCTGGAAGTCTTCCTTTGGAAGCCAAAGCTCTAGTTTAGGCAAAACCTTTTCTAGCTATCTCCAGAGTTCACCCTGCTATACAAATCAGCTGTAAATTGTGAATTTGGGGGTAGAAATCAGCGCCAGAGTTGGGGCTGTTCGCACATGTAACAATAGGCCATGACTACAGGGGGAAACACTTCCAGTCCGCATCACGAGTCCTTATTGCCCTGTAGGAGTCCAAACCTGTAACATTCTCCCCCAGAAAGTCTGCACACACCGCACTTTGGTTACATTCAGCAAATGCTCTAACCATCAGCTGTGCGCACATGTGTACATGCTCACACACACAGAACACTGCTTTTCTCACAGGTTGTGCACCCACTATCATGCTTCCTGCTACTGCCACCTCAACTTGCACCCCGAAAATCATCAATGCCTCCCATAAGCAGACCTGAAGGGAGAAAAATCTTAGCTACTCAGCTCCTTTGGGATATTGTAAAGAAAAAAAATAGTGACTTCTGACAATAACACAGAGCAGTCACTACCCCAAGAGCCACAGTGGTCACGCCCTACTCCGTCACCAATTTCCTAACATGAGCGCAATCTGGCAGTTAACATAACTTAATCTGGAAGAAGCGCAGTTATTTTTTGTCTCAAACCCCTCACACATTAACATGTCAAGACTAATAAGTTATTTTCCTTTCTGTGGTAGAAAGCAGATAAACATTAACAATCTGGTGTCAGTAGTGTCCCTAACAGACCCAAAACACCAGAGAGTGCTTACTGTAGGCACAGCTTAGCCAAGGCGATGAAGGAAGGAAAGAGAAAAGGGGAAGAAGGAGAGTTGCAGACCTCAGCCCTGATCTGTGCATGGAACACTGATCATGCCCCACTGCTCTTTAAAACAAGAAACATCAAGTCCACGGGAAGGTTTAAGACTTCACCCTCGCCAGTCACCATGACTCACCGCTGCAGCTAAGTCCCCAACTTCAAATGCAGATTTTCACTTATATGGACGGATTTGTTTCTATGCATGATTGAACACTCTGTTGATTCCTCAGGATAAGTTCAGAAGTGCAAAAAAAGGAGGAGGAGAAGCTTTTTAATTACAAGCAATTCAGCCTGGCAAACAGAACTCTCAACCTATCCAAGTCCTGGACTTCCAAACCTCGCCAAGATTCCCATCTGCTTCTTCTGTGGGAGCTTGGTGGGGTGTGTGTGTGTGTGCTAATTCAACTTCCTACAGAAAGAATTAGAAAATCTTGGACAAAATGCTTAGCTCTAACAAATAAAGACCCTTAGTTCTGGAAAGAAGTCTAATTGTGAAGATATTCTACTGCTTTGGTTGTGGGGTGCGGGTAGAGGGCAGTGGTATGGGACGGGGAAATGACAGAACCAAATTTCATCTCATCTTGATGAAATTTCAGAGTTACAAAGGCTATTCATGCTACCTCTGGGTTTTCTGGGTGCAGGCCAGAGGTGCCTGGATTTCCATAACCCTCCGAGTGGCTCTCCCTAGCCCACTACATGCCCACTTTCCCTGAGTGCCAGGAGTTTCCAGAACCCTCTAATGAAGGCCCATGAAATGTTATGAAACAGGAATTGGCAAGCCTTTCCTTTCAAGCTGCCAGGCTCAGGGAGGCTTGGTGGGGGTGGAGACATAGGGAAGGTGAATGTAATGTGTCTGCCGGGTGTCATGACTCAACTTGTAAGGTGTTCCTGACTGTACCTATCTATCACTCAAGTGGCAGGCAGATGGAGGGCAGATGGGCAAGAAGGGTGGAGACAGAGACAGTATGGGTAGAACGTCTAGAAGCCAGAAGCAGCCGGGTGGCTACTGCTGAGCCTCAGCCAGGCTGGCACTGCGATCAGGAAGCCTGGAGTGCCACCCTCTGGTAAGTGAGCCAAGGGTTGGTTGAAAAATCCTGTAACAGAACCCCCCTACAGGCACTTGGCATCTGAGCCTTAATGGTTTTGGCACTTGGCCTAACTGCTCAGAATATGTGCCTGGTTAAAGAGCAATTCCTTCATCACACTCAGTAAGTCTCTGCACACAGCACAGAAGCTGTGATAGTTTTATTCCAATAATTCCTTTGCCGACCACCAAAATTCCTTGGAAACTTCTTTGGGGCTATTGGATGCAAACCAAACTCAAGAGTTTTACATTACATATAGGCTCCAGATTATGGATACATTTAAAAACAGCAGAATGTCTACCAAGAAAGAGAACTGTTTTCTTACTTTGTACAAGAAGCCATCTAGAAGTTGCAATGCCTACTTAGAAAAAGAATTCATGTTTTGTCTCAGAACACTGAAAGCTGGAAATCAATGTGATGTACTTGCTTCTACTTGGTAATGTGATTAAGTGCCACAACTTGATTGAGATACAGTCTTTTCAGCAAGTTAAAATCAGACTATCTCTGGTATATAAGACAGCAAAATCTTTTCCAGATTAAAGTCGTTATGCCAGTATTCAAAAACTAATCAGAGCCAACAGAATCCAAGTCTCCTACTCCAGGTTTGAGAGAGAAGGATAACAGAACAATATGAATGATACCTTAATATGTTGTGAGGATTTAGCTTAATTTACTATGGAATCAAAGTAAACTGGAGCTGCCAGAAGTTCATATATCAGGGACTGGCCTATTAGTGGTAAGCCTGCAGTTTATTTTCATAAACTCTGAAATAGGAGACAGAAAGAGTGACATCATAGGGTACAGCAGAAGAATACCTGCCCTTCAAATGCTTTTGAGGAAACACATTTTTATTGCCTCACTCCCTCACTGAAAACTTTAATGGCAAAAATTCTGGTAACATACTTTTAAATAACTCATAATTCAAAGAAGAAATTACAATAAAATTTAAATACCTAGAAATAGCCTCGATTTAGCCCTAAAACATATAAAGTATCCAGTGTTTTCCTTTAACCAACACCCCCTAAACCACATATAAGGGAAACACTGAGAAAACTAAAAAGAAATACAGACAAATCTACAGTGATACTTAAAATATTTAAAAATATCTCTCAGTTGCTGACACACCAAGATGGGCTACAGATGATGGGAACAAGATTAACAAAATTTATTCTCTCACCATTTTCATAGAATTGCACCCAATTAACTGCAGGAAACTGACCACTTCCAAGCCTAAAGAGAACAATTTACTATCATAGGCCCTATAATGGACCACAAAGTAAGTATGTACAAATATAAGAGGATATGGAATATATTTTTCTGGTTACAGTGGAATTAAACTTGAATTCAGTAATACAAAGGTAACTAGGAAATGTAATAGTCACATATTTGGAAACATATTTTTAAATAATCTATGGGTCAAATACAAAATCACAATGGAAACTAATAAATACTGTGAAGTTTAGCCAGACTAACCAAGAAAAAAAAAAAAACATGAATTACCAATACCAGGTCCACAGATGCCATAAATATAAGACGATAGTAAAGAGAACATTATGAAAAAGATTTAAATGAACTAAACATATACCTTGAAAAAACTTTATCAAAACTAACACAAGAAGGAATATATCTCAATAGTCTTATATCTAGTTTAAAAATTGAATCTTTAAAATCTTCCCACAAACACATCTAAGTCTAATTAACAATGTGGAATTCTTCTAAACATGCAAGGAAGAACTAACAACAATTTAACACAAAATTACAGACAAAAGGAAAATAGAAAATATATACCAATTTGTTTTATGAGGCTAGTATTATCCTGCTACCAAAACTTGACAAGGGCATTAAAAGAAAGTAAAATTACAGGTAAGTCTTTCTCATGTCAAATATACAAAAAAACCAATAAAATGTACAAAAAATTTAACCTATCTTGAGTTGATTTTTATGTATGGTGAGTGATGGGCGTCTAGTTTCACTTTTTCTGCATACAGATATCCAATTTGCAATTGCTGCATAGAGAAATTAATTTGGTTTTTACATACAGCAATAAATAACTTAAAATATAATTAAAAATAGATACTATTTACACTATTAAGAAGAACAATAAGTTTCTTAGTAATAAACATCAAATTTTTCTTAGATATATATGGAGAAAACTGTAAATTTTCTTAGATATATATGGAGAAAACTGTAAATTTTTTTGGAAAGACATGAAAACTGTTCTAGTTGAATAGGGAAAACTTAACATGCTATAATTTGTATTATTTAAGATCACAAGGATATCAATTCTCCCCATATGGACATATAGATTCAAAGTAATTCCAACCATATTCCTGATAGCTGTTAGAGAAATATAACTTCATTCTCTATTAAACTGAGAAACAAAACTTCCTATTGGTGCAATAGCAAAAAGCCAAGAATGGCTAAGACGAAAAGAAGAAAATAAAATGGAACCCTATGCCTTATATAAAAACTTACTGTAAAGCTATAATCATTCAGACATTGGTTATTGGTGCGGGAGTTTATAAACCTAACCAAAGAATGCAGTAAAAATCCACACATTTGCCCACATATGTAAAAATTTGATTTGTGATAGAGCTAACACTAGTCTCACCTCCCAGTACCACACACAGAAAGAAGGAAGCGATCGTAATTCTGCATCATCCTCCAGGGACCTGAAACATCTTCTTGTTGTATTTTTCCCTTGACCAAATATGGTGAATAACTTTTATAGACTTGCATATATTAAACCAGCCTTGCATCCCTGAGATGAAACCTACTTGATCATGATGTATTACTCTTTTGATGAAAAGCTGTAATCTATTGGCTAAGATTTTGTTGAGAATTTTTGCAACTATATTTATGAGTGAAATTGGTTTGAATTTCTCCTTTTTAGTTGGGTCTTTTCCTGGTTTTGGTATCAGGATGCTTTTTGCTTTTTTTTTTTTTTTTTGGTCTATTTTCTTACCCTACTTCTTCCTTTCACATCCTCCTCCTCTTTTAAGTTACCTTATCTGTGACTTAAAGATGTTGAAGTGTCCTTCTGGTATAGGTAGGACCAAAAGGAAGACAAGAGTGAAGAGTAAAAAGGGAGAAAGGGGGGAAAGAAAAAGAAAAGGGGAGTAAAAAGGAAGATTTACAAAAAGAAGATAGGAACAGAAAGAGAGAGACAGGAGTAATAGTGGTGTACAGTACGGTACTTTGACCCTCACCCATATATCCCAGCCTCAGGGAGGCTGGGTTGGGTTGGTCTCTTGAGGTCAGGAGTTCTTTGTGAGCCTGAGCAGACACAAGACCCTGCCTCCATCAAATAAAGAAGAAAAATAAAAATACTATAAAACGAAACAAAATAAGCAAAAAACCTTAAGGGATAAAATTGGGGAGGGGGAGGAAGAGTATCAGGAGTAGAAAATGGGGCCCTAAAGGCTACCAAATGGAATCTTATATTATTGAAGAAAGAAATAATGAAAAAATATAATTACAAGAGAAAAACAGAAAAATGTAGGGGAAAAAAGTTGAAAGAAATTTTTTTAGAAAGGAAAATATTATACATATATATAATGGAATATTATATTATTGAAGAAAGAAACAATGAAAAATTATAATTACAAGAGTAAAAAGAAAAATGTAGGGGAAAAAGTTGAAAGAAAAATTTTTAAAAAGAAAAAAAAAAATATATATATATATATATATCTGAGGAGAACTTTAGGCTCCCAACACTGCAGGAATTGAGGGCAAAGAAGTCAGGAAGATGGGACCAGATCTCCTTGGCAAAATAGAGGCTTCCAGACACCATCTTTTGCTGCTGTATCAGCCAGAAGATCACCTATTGTGCAGGCAATATATGGTAAGCCTATTCTTTAAAAAGGAAAAAGTTTGCCATATACTCTTACTATTACTCTTTCCCTAACTTAACTGTTATTAACAGCTTGGCATATCTCTTCGGTTTTTAGGGGGCAGGTATCATTCTGTTATTTTTATAAAGTTGATGTGCCTATATTCATTATAAAAAATTTAAACCGGGTATAAGAGCACAGATATGAAAGTAAAAACAAAATACAACTTCTTCATCTTAAAATAATCATCATTACTATCAGCTTAACAATATTCTGGATATCATCTTAAGTAGGAATGACAGAATACTTTTGTAAAAATAAGATAATACCTGAAGTTTTTTCCAGTTCATATTTATTTGAACTTAATGGAAGAAAAAGAAAGAAAATTGATGTATTTGTGAAACTTGAAACAAATATTTCTTCATCACAAAAAATATTTCCCTTTAATTTCATTAGTTTGGGCTTCATGTATTGTAGGGCTTTATTGCTAGGTCCATTTATGTTTTTAATTGTTATATTTTCTTGATGGATTGACCTTTTTATCATTGTAAGATATCCATTATTTCTAGCAATAGTTTTTGTCCTAAAATCTATTTTATGTGATACTAGTATATGAATATATTAGTGTAGCTAATTAATTTAGCTAATTTACTCTAGCTCTGTTCTGGTTATTGTTTGCAAGGTATATCATTAAATCCCTTTACTGTCAACCCTCTATTGTTTTTAAGTCTAAAATGTGTCTCTTGAAGATGATGTTTAGTTTGATTGTGTTGTATTTTTAATTCCTCTCCCAGTTTGCCTTTTGATTAGCATCCTTAACCATTAACAATTTATTTGAGGATAAAATATTGGTATTTTGCTCTTTGTTTTCTGTGTATCTTAAATGGGTTTTATTCTTCTCTCTCCCCATTACTTACTTTTTTAAAACATTAAGTAGGCTGGGTGTGGTGGTTCACACCTATAATCCTAACACTCTTGGAGGCCGAGGTAGGAAGATTGCCCTGACCTCAGAGGTTCAAGATCAGTCTGAGTCAGAACCAGAGTGAAACCCTGTCTCTATCAGAAAAAAACCAGACATTGTGGTGGGCACCTGTAGTTTACAGCTACATGGGAGGCTGAGGCAAGAGAATCACTTAAGCCTAAGAGTGGGAGGTTACTGTGAGCTGTGATGCTATGGCACTCTACCAAGGGTCACAAAGTGAGACTCTGTCTCAATAAAATAGATAATTAATTAATTAAAACATTAAATAGATATTTTTTAGTATGCCAGTTTAATTTCTCTTTTGTTTATGTGTATATATGTGTATACACACATATGTGAAGGGTATATGAAGTTACATTTTCTTAGTGGTGCCCTAGGAATTACAATTAGCATATGAATTTGTAACAATCTAATAAGAATAATATCAACTTACTTTCAATAGCATATAAAACTTTGTTGCTGTGTAGCTCCATTCTTCTCTTCCTTGATATTATTATTATTACAAATTAAATCTTTCTACATTGTATACCTGTATATACAAATTTATAGTACTGTGTTATGAACTGACATACGAACCAGAGGGAAAAAAGGAGTTTTACATAAAAGTACATTATAAACTGGCTTTTACATTTACGTTATTGGGACTTTTACCATTGTAACTTCTTCATGTGGATCTAGTTACTGTCTGGGGTCTGATTCTCTTTAGTATTTTTTATATGGCAAGTATGCTAGTGAAGAATTTTTGTCTTTATATTGGAGTATCTTAATTTCTCCTTCATTCTTTGCTTCAACCATTATCATTTTCTTTTCTCTTTATTTTTAATTTATTTTTTATTTTTTATTTTTTTTCAGTTCTTGGCCGGGGCTGGGCTTGAACCCACCACCTCCGGCATATGGGGCTGGCACCCTACTCTTTTGAGCCATAGGTGCCGTCCTTCTATTCTCTTTTTAATTATAGATTAATTTGAGGGTACAAAGAAACAGGTTACACTGTTTTTGCATTTGTTAGTTAGTTCCTCTAATAATTGTATCACATCCCCAAGAGGTGTACCACACACCCTAATCTTGTGCCCATTAAGTGGGAGCACATACATCTCACTCATTCTCCCCTTGAATTGATTTGAGTTTCCTCTCCCCTCACCTTGAATTGATTTGCATTTTTTCTCTTATGTGGGCATGTATCAGATTATCTACTGACTTCATATTAGTATTGAATATATTGGATACGTCTCTGTTCTTGTGGTACTTTACAAAGAAAAATATGTTGCAGTTCTATCACATTAAGACAAAAGATGTAAAGTCTCCATCTTTTTTTTCTTAGAATCTCACTTTGTCATCCTTGGTGGAATGCCATGGCATCATAGTTCACGTAAACCTCAAACTCCTGGGCTCAAGCAAACCTCTTGCTTCAGCTTCCCTAGTAGCTGGGACTGCAGGTGTCCACCACAACACCATGCTATTTTTAGAGACAGGGTCTTGATCTTGTTCAGGCTTGTCTTAAACTCCTCAGCTCAAGCAATCCATCCATCTTGGCTTTCCAGAGTGTCAGGATTACAGGTGTGAGCCACTGTGCCCAGCCTAAGTCTCCATCTTTTTAAATGACTGAATAGTATCTTTCCATGCTACATATACCACAGTGTCTTAATCCATTCCTGGTTGGTGGGCATTTCGATTGTTTCCACATCTTGGTGATTGTGAAATGAGATACAGTAAACAATCTAGTGCAAATGTCCTTATGACAAAATGATTTTCTTTCTTCTTGGTAGAAGGTAGTTATAGGATTGCAGGATCAAACAGGAGGTCTGATTTTAGTTCTTTCAGGATTCTCCATATTTCTTTCCAAAGAGGCTATATTAGTTTACAGTACCACCAACAGTGTAAAAGTTTTCTTTTCTCTCTGCATCCACACTTGCATCTGCCCCTTTGACACTTTGACATTATTACAAAGAGCATAGAAATTTTCAAGAGTAGATTCAAGGATTGATTAACTTAAGATGGCCAAAGCACTGTTATTATATATTTGCTATAAAGAGAATTATAAGAGTTTTATTTTTCTGATATTAAAAGTTACTTAATAAAGACTTGTTTCCATTAACTTGAAAAAAAAATGTTAAACAAAAAATGCAGGATATAAAATTGCTTTGCATAGCATATATGCAGGTGTGTACATTTACATTAAAAATGAAATAACAAAAATATTGAATATTATCTATATGTATTTTAGCCTTCCTTTATATTTCTATTTTCAAAATGAACAGGTTATTGTATCATGTATTAAAAAACTAAAATCTGTAACAAGAACTTTCTACATCATCTTCATTTAATCCTAATGAACCTATGGTAAATATTATTCTCATTTTACAGAAGAGGAGTAAGGCTGATGAGAAGGAAGAAGTTAACATAATTCAATTTTATACTTAAATAATTTGCCAAAGATTCCATTGTTCTTAGAAGGGGCAGAGCCTGGATTCTTAACCAAGCATTCTGACCCCAAGAGTCATGCTTTTAACCACTGCACTAAACACTTTATTTTGATTTTTGTAGATGAGATTTTTTTCTTGAATTCTCTAAAGTTAACTTTCTATAAAGAGGATGTTGTAGTATGACAAATGCTTTCTTAAGATCATAGATTTTTGAGTCTAAAGTGTTACTAACAGTTGTTTCCTGAGATTGTGACTGCACTGAGTCCCGTGAGTGCTAATGGCCTCAATGACCCACAACCTAAATGAGACCTTCTCCAAGTTTACATGAAATATCTTTCCTTCCTAAATGTATGATCCATTTAAATTTTTCTGGCTAATTTTACATTCTTGTTACCTGAATGCCTTAAACTTTTCAAATCAGTGATTCTTACATGTTACAGGAGGAAGAGGAAGGCAAATATCTTTTAAGAATCAGATAGAAGCGATTGTAGATTAATAGAAGCCCTCTAATGGGCTCAAAATAATCTTAAGCACAGATAAAATTATATATATTTTATAACTTATAATTTTTTAAATTAAGATTTTAAAAGACAGATAATTAGTATATTATAGAATTAAATTTATTTCATCCAGAAGTTAATATAAAGAAGAGAAAAAAGTTAATGGCTTTACTACCCTGTTTAAAAAAAATCTAAAGAACTTCAAGTTTATATTAAATATAAAAAGGAGAAAGAAGGACAGATATTTATCTCTTTTTGTTTCATGGACTTTAAATAACAACACTTGCTTAGCAGCTTTCTTTTAATGTACATTTTAAGCATTAATGCTATCCAGATAATCGGACCAACAACCCAGAAGTACTTATTGATTTTTCTGTTTCTCATTTTCTTCATCTAATTTACCTACAAGCTTTACAGCATTACAGTACATCCCAAAAGCAAATGATCCAACCATCCTATGCTGCCACTCTATGGCAAAGCACTATTATTTTTGGCCTGGTCTACTCTAACAGTCTCCTAAATGTTCTTCTTACTTCAAAATTTTCTCCTCCACCCTCACTTTCCATTGTCCATATTACAGCCACAATGATCTTTAAAAATGCTTTAAAAATTACAGAATGCTTTAAAAATTACCCACTCATTAAACCTTTTAACCTTCAATGGCTTATGCCTGTATTCAAAAATCAATTGCCTTAAAGATATGTGGGACACAGACTTAACAACAAAAATCAACATTCAAAATCAAGTCTATTATATACACTAGCAATAGATATGTGGGCAAGAAAATTTAAAGAGCAAAAGAAGTTACAATAGCATTGAGAAACTGTCCAAAACCTTGGAATAACTCTAACAAAGGATGTGTAAGCTCTGAAAACTATAAAAAGCCACTGAAACTAAAGAAGACCAAAGTAAACGGAGAGACAGGTGATATCCATGAATTGGAAAAACTCAGTAGTAAGAAGTTAATTTCTCCCAAACTGATGTATAGATTCAACACAATCCTAATCAAAATCTTAGAAAGCTTTTCATTTTGAAAATGGACAAGTTTTTTATATTTTATTATTGTACTTTACTAGTTCCAATGTTCTATACGCTATAAAATATTCCACTTTTTCCCCCACGTAAAATGGATATCAATCGTGTGTCTGCTTGGGATAGTCAGTGTCTTCTTCCAAAACATATTAAGTAAGTAAACCCTTCACTACCAGAGGATGGGGAGTCAAATGATACAAAGCAACTTATTTTGTCAACCTGTGGTATGCAGGTGTTCTTTGAAATAATGACATATGAATACAGCTTTGGTGCATGGAGACCCGGCCTGAAAGTTTAATAGATTATCATTTTAGCTCTATTCATTCATTCACTTTATGAATTAATTTAAACTCAATCCTTCAACAAAAACTTACGGCATATCTACTATGTACCAAGCACCATCACATGTACTGGGGATGTGCTAATAAACAAGATGTTATAAATTAAGGAATGACCCCAACTGCTTCTCCTCCCTTGCTAACACAACAATGTCCTTTCTCCTTGCTCCCTCTGCCAGAAGTCACGTAGCTCCTGATACTTTCCTATCTTTTGTCTAAAAGCGTATCTCCTTTCCCTAAAGTTAATCTCCATGCACTAAAATTCACATCATTAAGAATATTGTTCATGACAAAACTCATAAGGAGCTTAACTATCATGGAGCTTAAATTCTACTGGACAAAAATATAGTATGCAAAAAAAGATAAATATCAGGTAATGACTGTAATGATGATGAACGTAAGTATAGTGATACGATTGATTGGAGGGCTCCTATAGAAAGGTTCAGTAAAGGACTATTAAGAGGAGCTCTAATGACTAGATGAGGCTTAAACGATGAGAAGGGAAAGGACTGGGAAGGGTTCGTTTTGGCAAAGGGAGCAGCCAGTCCTGCTACAAAGCCGTCTATGCAAGAATAAATAAACATTGTATCTGTGTTATAATTGTGTACGTTTATGGCCAAGTTGCAAAGTAGCCAGGTCAGATTTGCATATTTCATAAAAATGAAGTTCATTGATTATGTGTTAACAAAACTACTAAACACTTATAACAATAATTTGTAATTATAGAAATATAGACAACATAGGACAAAAGAAATAAGTCATATAATACCCACATATATTACCACTTCCAAATATATCATTATTTTCTATGCACATACAATGTTTTTTTAATAATCTCTTTAATGTGTTGAACTTGATTTCTCCCTCTTTGAGGGAGAAAACTGCAGTGTACCAAGGGACTGAATAATTTTCTAAGGAGAGAGAAAGCATCACTGATGAAGGGAAGTCAGGGTAGCCAACAACAAGTAGAGCTGATGAAAATATTGCAAAAATTAAAATTGTGCTTCAAAATCATCAGCTTCCCATGGGAACCTTGGCAGACATCAATAAAGTAGCAGAAATATCAATAGAGAAGCAGAAAAATTTTAAATGAAAATTTTGACTTGAGAAAGATGTGTGCAAAAACATGGTCCCAAAAGAGCTCAACGATGAACAAAAGCAAAGGAAAGTTGCTAGTTTACCAAGACCTTTTGGAGAGGCAAGGCAATATTTGGGCCTTATTATCAATGGTGATGAAACTCAATGGTGATGAAACACTGGTATATCAATATGACCCTGAAACAAAGTGTCAAGGTGCATAATGGAAGTCAGCCAACTCCCCATGACAATAAAAATTCTATCAGTACAAATCAAGAGCCAAAAAAATGTGCTAACCTTTTTTGTTATCAGAGGGATTGTTCATTATGAATTTATACCAAATGAACAAACATTTAACCAAGTTTACTATTTGGAAGTGCGAAAAGTCTGCATGAAAAAGCTGGACAAAAATGACCTGAATGACCTGAATGACCTAACTTGTGGCTCTTACTCATGGCTCTTTGCACCAGCTCTGTCTGTGAGGGGTTTTTAGCCAGTAAACAAATAACGATATTGGAATACCTTCCCCATTCACCTGATATGGCCCCCAATGATTTTATTCTTTACCTGAAGATAAGGGAAATATTGAAAAGGTGATATTTTGATGATATTCAGAACATTAAGGATACTACAATGACAATTCTGATGGCCATTCCAGAAAAGGAGTTCCAAAATTGCTTAGAAGGGTAAAGTAGGTGCTGGTGTCAGTGAATAGCTTACCAAGGGGGTACTCTGAGGATGACTATAGTGATATTCAGCAATGAGATATGTAGCACCATTTCTAGGGTGAACTCACAAACTTGATTCTCAGACATCAGGTTCTTATCCCTTCCATCTAGTGCCCACCCACAAGATGTCAGAAACCATTTACATAAGTTTCTGGTTTATCTTTCTCATGTTTCCTTTTATAAAAATAAGCATTTAAGATTTTGGGGGGCTCTTTTTACACATAATGCAGTATACCACATAAGCTTTTTCAACATAAACTTTTTGCCTTATAAAATATCCTAAAAATCACATCAGTTCATAGAGATCTTCCTCATTTTTTTACCAGCTGAATAGGACTCCATAAGTGGTGATGATTTACTCAACTTAACCGCCTATTATTGCGTATTTTGAGTGTCTGTACTATTTTTCTATTAAAAATAATATCTTAGTAAACTGACAAATCAGCACAGATTTCTGTTTGTGCTTTGGAGGTGTGTGTCCAAGTTAAATGCTCACCATAGATTTTTGGGTCGAAGGTTAAATGCATGTGTAATTGCAGTCAAATTCTTCTCCAAAAGGGTTATATGATCTTACTCCTACCAGCAATACACAAGTTGTTTCCCATAGCTTCACTGACAAGAGTGTATTTCATGACTTCTGAAATGTTTCTAATCCAACAGTTGTCTTAGAGTTGTTTTATTTTTTTACCCTTTTTTTTTATCATGAAGTTGAGCATCTTTTTATACCCTTGAGAAAAATTTGTATATTTTTTCAGTGATTTTCTGTTAGTATACATATTTTTAAGTTTTCATTACATTCTTTGCACAAGGATTAGGTGGAGAAGAAAATAAACAAACAGCCACTCCTGGGAAAATTCTACGTCTCAGTACAGACACAAGCTCCCCATTATAGGGCCTCTGTCCCACAACTGCCGATCTCTGAAGCCCTGCAGCTGACACCACCACACAGGGCAGGGAGCTTTTGAGACCTTGCCAGGATCTAGTGGACGGTGAGAGCAAGAATGTCTGTTTCTAGAAGGTAATCAGAATGATACCTTCCAAATCCCTTTTAAGAAGATATGTGCAGGTGTATGGCCAGAGCCCAGAATTCCAAAGGAAAATTGAAGGAAGGCCACAGGATGATATTCTCTGATCTTAACCACAAACTCTTAACTTTTTGCTCTTTTTTTTTTTTTTTCTCCCAGCTTTCGGATTCTGGCCCACACCTAGCTATTCTCCCTGCTGACCACTGAACAAACTATACTGATGAGGACAGCTCAGGTGCCATGTGTTCATATTCTATTTTTAAAAATAATTGTCTTTTGGGCAACACCTGTGGCTCAGAAGAGTAGGATGCCAGCCCCATATACCGGAGGTGCAGGGTTCAAATCCAGCCCCAGTCAAAAACTGCAAAAAAAAAAAATTGTCTTTTACTATTTCCTAAGTTCAGACTGAGTTTAGGAAGAAGGAAAGTGAGCTTTACACAGACAAGACACAGAACCAAACCAAACATGGGATTCCCAATGCTTTTAGGTACAAAAGAAACCAGTTTTGTGATATTTCCTCACAACCTATAGTATCTGTAAAGACAAGACAATGCCAGGCCTGCAGGTGCAGCAAGGCCATCATTGGTGATATGGGAAGTGCAGACCATGTGACCAACATCCACCTGGGGGGAGAGAATGCCAACATGGGGGGGGAGGCAGAGGAGGAGCCCATTGCTTTATGACCCTTTTATCTCTAGAACCCATTTCTAAAAATCCTCCCCAAACACATAAACAGGCAAAAAGCATTCTGCTATGGCTTCACTGTGTTTCCCAGAGTTTTTTTGTTGTTGCAGTTTGGCTGGGGCGGGGTTTGAACCTGCCATCCTCCGTATATGGAGCCAGAGCCTGACTGACTGAGCCACAGGGGGCGCCCAATGGTTTAATATTTAGATACACATTTTTACCATTTTTAGATCTACATTCCAGAAGAGAAAATAATAGCCTCAAAGGATGTGCCCAGAGAAATTTGAGTGTCATACTGTCATTAAATTATTTACCTAATATTTGAGTCTATGATGAATCTTGTTTGAGTGCTTTATGTCCATGCAAAGAATCAACTTTCAGGAATGTTAAACGGTTATGTATTTCTAGTTGGTGGTTTTATTACAAGAAATATTGTCTTTCCTTAGCAAGATTCTATATAAAATTATTTCACTGTGGGCAAGGTCAGTTGACAAAAGAAGTTTGTATACACTGCAGTCACGAAACTTGTCCCTCAGGTTTTCTCTTTCCCTCCCCCTGTCTCCCTTTTCTTAAAAAATAGTTAAACTGCTTGCTATTAAGTTTTGGATAATTCTGTTGCAAATTAGTAAATTCTATCTAAGAAAACTGGTATCTCTTATATATGTTATGATGTAAGTTTCTCAAATTTTTCAGAGAATTATTCACTTTGACTTTTAAAGCAGAGGCCCTGTCTAGGGCAAATTATGTTAGCAAAATTGAGTGGCAACTCATGATTGCCAGAAACTTTTGTGGGCCTTGGAGGGTTGGGGAAAGTAACTTTAACTGTAACCTCCTTGTTTCAAAAAGGAAGATTCTTAAAAACAGGGGTTTCCTTCTTCCTTTATTATCAGTGTTGAAGAAGTCATATGTTAGGTAGACAAGATGCCAGACTAGAGACATCCGTCACCAGATCAGCCCCAACAGAGGAAGACGTTTCCGATGAGAAAGTCTAGCCCAGGTGAAATGCTGAGGGGAAGGAGCCAGAACCCATCCTGACTGGAGATCCCACCAGAAGAAGTGGCAGAGCAGAATATGAAGGAGCAAATTTTGGGGGAGATCGACCCCCAAGGTGGGTGGGAGGGGAGGTGGGAGTGTTTCCCTTTCCTCCCTCACATCTGCGTGATCTGCCAGCTCCTGTTTGGAGAGAGCTTCTGACCAGGGAAGTGCAGGTGCTGCTGTCAACAACAAACTGGGAGCTTCATGGGAAGAGAGCACTGGGCCAAGGACGGGATAGGGTCACTTCCCCTCACCAGGATCTCAAGCCCAGAGGGCGAGCACACAGCAGGTGCCTCTATCCAGCTGGGAAAGTCACAGGCCCTCAGTCTCCCTATGTGGGGATCCCACACAAACATCCCCCAGCACCTGAGTGGACTGTGACAAACACTAAAGAACTGGGAGAAACAGGAGAGGAACACTGTTCCAGAAGTTCTGCCTGTGTGTCTGGCTGCACTAAAGGGACTGAGAAGTCCTTGGAATGCTTGGTAGGACAAGAAGAAGGTGGAACACACACCAGGCACCAGAAACCCACACTTGGGGATGTATAGCTACACCCAGCTGACTATCAACAAACAGACAAAAACACACACTGGGGAAAGGATACTACTCATGAAGGTTAGTATAAAGGACTTTAGAGACTCATAGTGGGGAAGAGGTTAAGGGATCAGAAAACTACCTATCGGGTACAAGGTATACTATCCCATTACAGTGCACTAAGAGCCCTAACTTCACCACTGTACAGTTCATTCTTGGAGCAAAACACCAATGGCACCCCTAAATCTACTGAAATTAAAAAAGAAAGGAAAGAATTAAGGACAATTTAGTAATTCATTAGCTGTTTATATTTCGCTGAAAAACCAACTTTACATAAAACCAAGAAAAATAAATAAGTAATATGACTTATTTCATTAAAAACAGTAAAGACATATCTTCCTCTTCCCTGAGTCAGCCAACTATATTTTTCCCTGTTCACCTAAGCCCACTATGTATTCCTCTATAGAATATTACTATGTGAATTTTAAATAAAACAGCCACAACCTACTTTGTGCCCACATGTTTCTGTAACACGAATGACAGGGAAAATTTTCACTGATAACTACAAAGAAATTGAAAATATGTCCCATGGTCTTCTCTACCAAGGCTAGCCTAAAGTGGGAGAGTCAAGGTAAAAGCCTTTACTCAGACAGCTGTACTGGCACTTGTGATGTTTTTTGGGATATTTAGAAAAAAATAAAAAGCACCTGCACCCAGTCTGTTCGCCAGTCTTCCAGAGTTCTTGACTGCTGGCAGGGTGACAAATTCTGTGTCACCAGGGCACCTTGGAGCTCTACTCCTGTAGGTGCCATGTTGCCACCCTAAGTCCTTCCCTGAAATATTTTTTATTTCCTCATTCGAAAAAAGCTCCTAAGGAAACCCCCAGATGTCCAAGCTACTGACCTGGGTGGTGCAAGTTTAGAGCGCTAGATACAAATTTGCTAAACTGGAGTGGTCTACCCCAACCATGTGTGCACAGAAAGACTAGCAGGTCTTTTTCCTCTTCCCCCACAGTGCTAACAGAGTGTTCCAAGATTGGTTTGTGTATAAGACAATGTTAGTATAAAGAGACGAGTGTAAGTGAGAAAAGCATGTAAGGAGAGCAAGAAGAAAGAATCTCTTGTGGCAACAATATTCAAACTCTCCAATTGGAAATTCATCACATGAAATCGCTATCTGGAGAAGTGGTGAAACATGATTTATTTCAGACCAAAATATATTCAATGTCTTTGAGAACAGCATAAAGATTTTTTTTTTTTTTTTGCAACAGAGTCTTACTTTGTTACCTTACATCATAGCTTGTACCTTGGCATCATAGCTCACAGCAACCTCAAACTCTTGGGCTCAAGTGATCCTCTTGCCTCAGTCTCCCGAATATCTGGGAATACAGGGAACCGCCACAACTCCTGGCTAGTTGTAGAGACCAAGGTCTCACTTGCTCAGGCTGGTCTAGAACTCCTGAGCTCTAGAGATTCATCAACCTTGGTCTCCCAGAGTGCTAGGATTACAAGCGTCAGCCACCGTGCCTAGCCAGAAAATTATTGAACAACGAGGAATAACTCAACTTTTGTTGGTACTTTTCCAGGAAAGAAGCACAAAAGTCTTTTCGGATGTAGAGAGAACACATATTTAGACCATGCATTGCAAAGACTAGAAATAGATGAAGTGAATTTGAGGACAGTGTTGGACCTGGAAAAACGAGCACAGTGAATGTGTTAACACAGAGGTGGAGGCCCTGAGAGTATTTCTATTTCAGAGGGAAAGGACCCAGCAAGAGTGATAAGTGGATGAATAAAAATTATGTAGTTCTCATAATTTAGACCATTCTCTCACAGACTAAATGTACCAGATAGGATACTGAAATTTTAGTACTATAAAAGATAGATGGCTACAGAGTTCTTTTAATTGCTGTAATTATCAATTCCTTCATCTTACATGTAAGCTGAAGGAATATTAGAAGGTATTTGTGGGCAAGAGACAGGTGATGACTACACTCCCAATTGTCTCTCAAAAAAAAATCATTCAGATCCACATGAGAGAGAAGATGAAAGTCATAATGTCAACAGTATCAAAGTGTCGGAAGTGAGAAATAACAGGTGCGTGTCTGTGGATGAGAACTAAGGAGTGAAATCAGGAGTGATTATTTCCAATCACTTGTTTGAAGTAGAAAAATTCAGCCATAATTTCTTATCCACATGTCACCATTCCATGTCAACATAGAAAAAAATCTCATATGAAAAAAGAAGCAATTCATTTTTCAGCCATATATATGCATGCAAAAAATAGGACCAGATTTTTCCATTTTTATCCAGATTCAACATCATTTATTGGGCCCAATCTGTACCAACTTTAAAAGATTTCATTTAAAAGATCACATTTAATCCTCAGTTTTTTGACAGTTTTAGATGCAGGTAAAATGTTTAACTTTTTAATATGAATTCCTTATTATTGTTTTAATCCAAGTTTAGTAGACAAAATTTGCACTTCTACAAAAAGGATATACTACACTTTCTCCACTAGATGTCTCCAGAGAAATACAAGTAAATACTGCTACTAAAAAGTTGCTACTAAAGCATCCATTTTTAAAATTGGAAAAGTACCCAACTCAATTAGGATCAAATAGTTACATTGATTGAGTTCTTAATATAAGAGTGAAACTTGTCTCTTAATAGGCTTTTAAAAGAAATGCAAATGTAAATTTCCATAGGGAAGATGACATACCAACCACATTTATCATGGAAAATTTTCTGTCTTATTTCTAACTGAATTAACAATCACTTCAAGGTAAAGCTAATCATTTGTTTCTCTGACTATGATTTTACTATCTTAAATATGTTGGGCCATGACTTACTTTGAAAAATGTGGTCACAAATATTTTTGCCTTTATAACCTCTTCAAGTTGGTCATTGATGTTCAATTTTATTTTGATGGTATGCATATTTAAAAGAGAGAAATATCATTTACAGGGCTGGTAATCCAGGTACCAGGGAAAAATGGATTCTCACTAGTGGAGATAGCTGGACACTGGAGAGAGCTGTACCATGTTTTACAAATAAATTCAAGTACATGTTGCTTACAAATAGGCCAGAAAGAAAGCAAAGTGATAAGGAAGGTTTTCAAGAGCCCATGAACCATAGGTTTAAAAGCAGGGGTTTAGAAATATTTTGGTGCAAAAAAATACCCTGGATCATTCAAAACCAAGGAAATCGTGATTTTTTTTAAAATCCACTATCGGCTTATGTACCCAACCAAGTTTGTTGAATCCTTAGCCCATGTCTCATCCTACACAGTTTAGAGCAAGTTTAAGACTGGATATATTAAGACTGAGGCTGGTGGCAGTAAACATGATATTACAATGACTTCATAGTCTCTAGACGCTGCAAGGCTTATTACAAAGATCCATTAAAAAGTTAGCATCCTGGTAGCTCGAAACAAATGTCCCTGTCTTTTAGAGTCATTATTTCACTTCAATTACATAGTAAACCATTTCTTTTTCATTAATGACTTACATTTCTGGGTCAGACATTGTAACCCTGAAAGTCAGACTTAATTATCATGATTTAAGTCTTCCTCTAACTTCTAGGAAAAGTACATAGCCAACCCAGTGTCAGCATCCCTTCATGGGGCAAAAGAATAAGGGTCCTGTGTGGAGGAGAGGAAGAAGAGGAGGAAGAAGGGAAGAGGGGAGGGTGAGAGAGAGAGAGCAAGCAAATTTTATCCTTCATAAGTGCTCCAAAAGGGATGGATTATGCTCTCCCCCAAATTTGTCAATATGTTCTCTAGAACTTGGACTATCTTTTCTTCCCATTCTCTGGAACTGTTTGCTCCCCTCACTCTATCCCAAACCATCAGCTATGAAATAGGGCTCCATCACCAGCATTTCTGGATAAAGTATTTGCGTGGACTTTCTCTCACTATTAGGCATATAATATTGTACTTCAGGACCAGTTTCAATTTTTTCAGTTATGGTGCTATATTCTTTTCATATTTACCCTAAAATTTTCTTTCTTCGGAGATGTTCTCCAACCTTTAAACTTTCAGGTAGTTTATATGCACAGCAAGGCCCTCATTTTCAAGATCCTTCTGGATATCATTACTAATCCTAACCATAAATATTTGTTGAGGGCTAAAATTTGTTGACTTCAATTGGACTTACACAAGTTCCAAACATGATCCTTGGAAAAGATAGATTTAAGATCTCCATTATTGAAAAGAAAGATTTAAGATTCCTTTTTTAATTTTATGAGCATAAATCACACTTTCTACAACAATGTTAAACCTGTCTCATTTGCCGGAAGGAAGCAGTAATCTTTTGAAATATGAATGCATTTCCATCTTCACCACCCAATCCTTGCAATTATTTCTCCATTTAGGCCACTGAAAGAGTCAGGATAAATAGAAGTCATTGATCCCAATGGATAAAATTGTGGTCACAAAAATAAGTAGATTAAAAATTGTTCTTGAAAATAATCAATATATTTTCAGTTCATTGTAGGTACTCTTAAGAAAGCAGGTAATGCGGCAAGAACTTTTATTTATTTATTTTTAAGACAGAGTCTCACTGTATTGATCAGGAAAGAGTGCCATGGATTCAGCATAGCTCAAACTTCTGGGCTCAAGCAATCATTCTGCCTCAGTCTCATGAATAGCTGGGACCACAGGCACCACCACAACTCCAGGCTAATTCTATTTTTAGTAGATACAGAGTCTTGCTCTTGCTCAGACTGGTCTTAAACTCCTGAGCTCAAGTGATTCATCCACCTTGGCCTCCCAGAGTGCTAGGATTACAGCACCTGGCCTATGGCTGGAATTTTCGATTCTGCCTTCACCCCTTATAATCACAATCAAATCTGTCTGTTATCATTCTGAATTATATTTTTATTTAGTTCTTGTTACATATTAACCAAGTCTACATTTCTTTTTCTGAATGCTTCATTCTTCACTTCTGATAAGACCTCATTGGATTTTTTCAATGAAAATTTCAGCTTCATAACAGAAAAAATTTTAAATAGTTGCAGTTGTCTAAATTTGAAAAGAGTTGCATTAATAGCAGTGTGCATACCATAAAAAGTAATGTTGGAGTGTTGGATACTTTGAGTTTTATTTATTCCTCTGTAATTCTAAAATTCTATTAATATGTTTTACAAAGTAAATAATATATATTAGAATGTCTAGCAGTCAAGAATTGAAGACTTATCTAACTGTATTAACAAGAATGTCCTAGCAGCTAATTAATGATGTTAAGTAGAATAATTTTCATAAAATGGTCCTTCTGTCCTGCCCAATAAATTACTGACTTCCTACCATTTGCACAAGTACAAATAATAGAAAGTCATTACATAAAGCAAACCAGAAACATACAGATGAAGTTAGAATGATTCCACTCTGAGAAATATAGATGATAAATTAATATACTTTGCACAAGGGAGCAGGGAAGGAATATAATTTAACTTTCATGCTATCTTCTCTTCAGGCCTCCTTTTAAATTGTCCCTTGCTTTTCTGTACCTTACTACTAAGTTTTTAAAATTGGAGGGGACTCTGAATCGTATTTCAGTATTTGTTCTTTCAGTGTGTGCTTTGTAAACAAACTAAGCAGCGATTTGCAGAATCATTTTGCCGCCTTAAGGTAAAATCCCAGGGCAAACTTAAGCGTAACTCTTCTACCATTGAGAATCCTCTCTGGCCTGGCTCGGCGCCTGTGGCTCAATGGGCTAAGGCGCCAGCCACATACACCTGAGCTGGCAGGTTCGAATCCAGCCTGGGCCTGCCAAACAACAATGACGGCTGCAACCAAAAAATGGCTGGGCGTTGTGGCGGGCGCCTGTAGTCCCAGCTGCTTGGGAGGCAGAGGCAGGAGACTCACTTGAGTCCAGGAATTGGAGGTTGCTGTGAGCTGCGATGCCACAGTACTCTATCCAGGGTGAGAGCTTGAGGCTCTGTCTCAAAAAAAAAAAAAAAAAAAGAGAATCCTCTCTGGCCTAATCTAGCCTGCCCTGAAAACCCTTTCAAGCTGGACAACATGGGAAGTTCAGAAGAAATGTCTCTATATATCATCAGTAGGAAAGCAACACTGATGATGTGCCATATGAAGGGAGCATTTTGCGACAATATGTATTGAAATGGCACTTTCATTCTAGGATGGAACATAACTTGTTTATTCAAGCAGACCGCAGTTATCATTTCAGCTTATTTCTGCTTGCTGACATGTAGATTTCCTTTATCCAAGGTTTTCTGAACATTTAACATGAGAATGCACTTTCCCTTGGCTAGGGCTTGCATAGTGTTACATTAAGAGGCTTTAGTTACTCTTGGTAAAACCAGAAGAAGAATCATTTTGGCATTGCTCCTGTTTCTTAATATGTATTTAATTATTCTATTTTTTTTTAGATTAGTAATATTTATTTCCAATAGGGGCCACTTTTGACCGGTGTTTATCCGTAGGCACAGTGCATGCAGAGGTTCAGCATCATGTGAATCATGTATTAAAATGCAACAAAGCAGAAATGTTTTTCCTTTTTGCTTCATTCCAAAAGTTGGAGAATCTTGACAGAAGTAGATTTATGTTAACTCTACATATTCCTCAATGTTTGAAAAGAGAAGGGAAATGGGAGATAGCTCTTCAGTTTAGCAGGATTGCAAGTAAAATGTGGACTTTCCATGTGTTTGTCAGCAAGTGAAGTCAGAATTGCTATTTCATGTTTTATGTAAGTTTTAAGTCTGCTCAGAATATTTTTGTAATCAGCTATTGCTCACGCGTGATCATCAGACTAAATACACCTTTGTAATTTGTGAAAAATAATAACCTTTCAGTCCTGATGTGAACTGAATATGGCATGGTGTGATAAGATCAAATAATAATCTTGAGCACACAGACATGGACTCTGAATGGGACAGACTGTGGAATATTCCTTAAAGCTCAATAAAAGCATTTTCCATAATACTCTACGAAGTACAAAGAATAAAATAGAAACATAAACATGCAATGAGTCATTTCTTCATATGATTAAAAAAGGAATGATTTCTTTGTGATGAGGGGAAAAAAGCAGCTCCATGTGTTTCTCTAAAGATAACTAACCAACACAGACTTTAGCTGGCAACTTGAAGTTGCTGATGTTTCTTGGAGAGAGTTTGGATTTTCAGGTTGATACAGTGTTCCCTCCCACAACTCTGACATGTATATAAACCCTGAGCTCTCCAAAGCCCACTGCCAGTTCTCTTCCTGGACTAACTGCAACGGAGAGACTGATGATGATTCCTTTTTTACCCATATTTTCTGTACTCTTGCTGTTTGCTGTTAACCCTGCAAAAGCCAATGGTCATTATGACAAGATCTTAGCTCACAGCCGTATCAGGGGTCGGGAACAGGGGTAAGTAAGTGGTTTGATTTTATAAACACTTTTTCCTTAGCTTAGTGTATGTGCTAGTAAACAGGAAGTTCCTCATATATACCTCAGGTTTTCCTCCCTACCTATAACAGAGTAATAAATAGGAAAATGTGTGTATTCTGTGTTTTATATATGCATTTTAAACTTTAGGAATTACTGTGAAAATACCAAGTATAATTGCTTTTTATGAAACATTATGTAATTTTAATCTAATTTTAAAGAATTAGCAGGGAATTTCTTTATGATTCCATTTCCATTTTCATTTCCTTCCAAAAATCTAGAATGGGATTTTCAAACTTAAAGAATCTATTGTTAGAAACTATCATTATGTAAACCACTTTAAAACATCTCACATGATATTAGCGAAAATTTCTTTTAAGTTATATATAAAAGTTAAATGCCGGGTAATATAACTAGTTCTTTGATTCTTTGAAGATTTAAGTTTTAAATTCTATAGAATTTGCAAAAACAATTTATATTTCACAGAACAAATGCAACTACAACTTGGCCTTTTAAAAACTTATCAGGCATACTCTAGTAAATAACCAACCATTTATAATTTTTTTGAAGTGGATCTTGGCATTTCTTTGCATGCTTCAGAAGATTTTTCATGATGTTCAAAAGCTTCTTTGTCTTTGAGTGAAATAAGACTTCTATCTCTTTAAGAGAAAAAGAAAAAAAACACTTAGAATTTTGACAAAGGATGTTGTAATTACTTTTATTCAAAAAGATAAAATTTTCCCTTGTACAACCAGATTGCTTAAAGGTTAATTTTGGCATTCATTTATTCTGTGATTTCTTGTTCTGAAAATTACAGAATACTGTGTCTTTGGAGTTGGTAAATCTTGCCTCTTTTGCTCTCTGATCTCTCATTGCTCCAGAAAGCCCGAGGGCGATGGCAATCCTCCAAGTGAGCGTATGTTTGCTTTAAAAGGATCAGTGGATTATCTACTCTTAAAAGTAATAGACACATAGAAACAAAATCATGTTAAACCTAATGCTGTTTGTGTATTCCTATTAGGTTAATGTTTTGAAATAGTTGTATTTTACTCTTAAAGATGTGCAATTCTCTCTCTTTCTCATAGACTTCAAAGTTTTTCCAACAATTTGGTAGGATTTGTGCATGACTAGAATCCCATCTCTGAATATCAAAGCCATGTCTTAACATTTTTTATCATTTGACCTGTAGATATGAATAACTAGTTGTCATTAGGACATTAACATTCCTTCTCTCTATTCTCCAGACCAAATGTCTGCGCTCTTCAACAGATTTTGGGCACCAAAAAGAAATACTTCAGCACTTGTAGAAACTGGTATCAAGGTGCCATCTGTGGAAAGAAAACGTAAGTTCTCACTTTTTTTTTCATAAAATGCCAGTTCCACAGCAACACCATGATGTATATAATTTCCCTTGGGTGTACACACCATTCTTCCTGAAAATAATATCCAAAATTGTGGGAGGGATTTAAAAAAAAAAAGTAACACATATGTAAATGAAGAAATTCTCCTCGCATCACTGTTACTGCTGGAAGTCAGATTTGTGCCTGAATCCGTGTGGAGGCCAGAGAGAAGCAGATTGTATGGGCATGTGATTTGGTTTAGAATCCACCTGTGTCAGTGACTGATGATGTCATTTCTGGTCTTGGTTTGCCCCTTTTGGCAAGACAGGTAACTTCTGTGCCTCAGTTTCCTCATTTTGCTAAAGAAAAATGGGCCAAAACCAAAACTGATTTAAAATACCAAGGTTTCTGGGCAGTGCCTGTGTCTCAAAGGAGTAGGGCACCGGCCCCATATGCCAGATGTGGTGGGTTCAAACCCAGCCCCGGCCAAAAAAAAAAAATCAAGATTTCTGAGGGCAAATTAAATTTTGCTTCCAGTTACTTGGACATGACCTAAAGTACTCTAATTTACCTCAAGGTTTTCATCGAAGTTAAAAATTTGAAAAATCTTGAGTTTCATTTCTTCACTTAATTCAGTGGATTCCAAGCTCAAGCTACTAGACCCCTAGAGGGTCACAAAGGTGATAATGAAAACCCACTATAATATTTAATATTTCAGTAGCTGAGAGGATGATTGTTATTTAAGTTATTAGCTTAAACTTAAAAACACATTATTTATCACTTAATAGACATGCTTTGCTGTTTATTCTACCAATATATATTGACAGAAAAAGTCAAAAATTCTGTACATATAAAGGTTAAGAACTGGCTGGGTGTGGTAGCCTGTAATCCTAGTACTCTGGGAAACTGAGGTGGGCAGACCACCTAAGCTCGGGAGTTCGGGAAAGAGTAAGACCCCGTTTCTATTAAAAATAGAAAAACTAGCCTGCTGTTGTGGCAGGCACCTGTAGTACCAGCTACTTGGGAGGCTGAGTCAATAGGATCACTTGAGCCCAAGAGTTTGAGATTACTATGAAGCGAGACCCTGTCTCAAAAAAATCCCCCAAACACCACCAACAACAAAAAACAAACAAACAAACAAACAGAAAAGGCTGAGAACCACTCATGTAGTCCAAATTCTTTATTTTTACAAAGAAGGAACTGAGTCATGGCTATGATAAGTGATGTCATCAGAACGATTTTAGATGCCATCTCTAGTCAAGAAAACAGTGGGAATAGCTCCTCCTGTCTTCCAGTTAATTTGTCCTCCCTTTCCAGTGGTGGGTGTCCTGAGAACCAAAAGATCTAAAGAATCCATTTTGCACATCATCTTTACAATTCAGTTACCCTAAATAGGGTAAAGGGATTGGTTAAAAATGCATTTCTAAGTGAACAACATTGGTATAACTACTAAATATAAAATCATTTCACCTCTTGGAAAATTTGTCTGTGAAACATGGATTTAATACCTTTATTAGAGGTTTTCTGACGAGGTAAAATGAATTGATGAATGTGAAATTACTGTGTTAACTAAAACTCACAATATTAGTTGTCCTTAAACTATTTTAAACAAATGCATATGAGTAGGTGGGAAGAGGAGTTGTGAGCACATTCTCATTTGAAATGTATAGCCTTATCTTTATCTCAAAGTAATGCCATGTATATAAGGCATACAACCTTAGCTGGGCTGTTATCTCCCCAGGGTAACCAGATCTACACCATCCTGGCCATTCCTGTTCATTTGCTTAATAGAGTTTTAACTTAATGTTATTTTTCGACCTGTATATTTTTGACCTGTTAATATTATTCCTGTTAGTTTGCAAACATCTATTAGACTTATGAGTCATTCATGCAATTATAATGTAAGTCAATGGCTGTAGTGGTTTCTGCCATGTTGCAAGCCAGGCCTCAGTTGGGAACTCAAAGGGTCCGTTCTTTGTGTCTTTGTTCTGTATGTTCTTGGATACTATGAGGCATATTTGATATGGACACTAACTAGATAAGGAAGAACTTGCTCCCTGAAATATTTATGGAAATCTTTATTATATCCTTCCTGGAATTTAGAAAATTGTGCTCTCATCTTTCTTTAACTGTCTAAATGTATTAGAGATGCCAAGACTTATACAGACCATATGTCAAGGTTATTTCTTGCTTTTCGTCAAAAAAAAAAAATCCTACTTTGAAGCCTAGCTTTTTACCAGAAATGTAACACTGTCTCCATTGTTATATCACATTAGCTTATCTTCCCCAAATAGCTTCATTTCCACAACCCATTTACATCAGCACACTGACATGCTGGTTTCAAATAACCAAAGAAATCAGTAACAGTGACAGGAAGAATGCCTGATTTGCCGCCTGCTTGCTTCTGCTAAAATTTCTAAAGATATCTTTGGGACTTCATCTCTCAGTTGACAAAAATGTTTTCTTTCTGCTTGACCAGTTGCTTTGGGATTTGGGAGAAGAAATTTGGGCATGCCTAATGAGACACTTGAACTTTCCTAGGCTGAAGACATTGCCCACAATACAATACAAGTACTCTGAAGACTCCCTTTAGAGAATGTCAGTGGTTTTAGTTGGCACCCTGTGAAATTTTAGATCCTATTCTAAGAGACAGATGAATTTCCCATATGTAGAGCTATACATACCAATGATTTTTCTTTATTCTTATTCTGTCCTGCTGATCATAAGAGAACATTGAGTTTTTCTGCAGCATAAATTTCTCCTGAAAAAATTACTTTTTCTTAGTTTTCAAAATATCTACTCAGATACTCATACTATTCAGTCATCAGCTGAAATTACACTCAGCTGTTCTGGAATTTTATCTTATCTGGTCCATCTCTACATGAAGACTCAGGCATGGGTTGTATTAGCAAGTGTTAGAGAATTTTTGTTTTATTAACAATTTTCTTTTTGTTCACCTCTTTGTATCCAATATTCATAATTATTTATGTGGGGATGAATATAAATAAAATTATTTTAGGGGCTCTATTACATTTTGTATAAGATCCTATAAAGCTTATATATGTTTCTCGTACCAACTATTCTTAAAATTATATTAAAATTAGAGAATAACTTGGAATTGACATTTCCCACTTAGTTTTGTCCGTTTTTTATCTATTATCCTTAAGCCAATATTCCATGCTAGAAATTTTTCATTAAAAAATAGAGAAATAGAAATTCAAGGTTATAAGTAGGACCTCAAATCATATATAATTACTTAATAGACCTGTATTAAATTTGAAAACATTTATTTACTTTTATTTAACTGTATAAAATCATCTCATATCATTAAAATTTTTGCTTGTTGGAAATTTGCTCTTATCGTTTTTATCATACTAAGAAAAGGTTTTCATTCTTATAGTTGACACTCTTTGCCCTATGTCTAAATTCTTTCATTCATTCTTGCTTCTTGAGTACAATTATCGCAACTAGATAAAAAAGCAGGAAAAAAAAGCACTTAAATTATCTAATTTTTGTTTAGAAACATCACAAAAGAATCATTCTGTAAGCTATTATCATAATCTGTATGACATGGAATTTATCAATTAAAAATTATACAATGGCATGTATTATTTTTTGCTTATAATAGCATCCCTTTTCCAACTATGGTTTGATAACATTTATGTTCATATTTCTATTGAAAGGGAACACAAATCATTACATAAAATTTTAATTAAGGGGCTCGGCGCCTGTGGCTCAACAGGCTAAGGCGCCAGCCACATATACCTCAGCTGGTGGGTTCAAATCCAGCCCGGCCCGCCAAACAACAATGACGGCTGCAACCAAAAAGAAAAAAAAAAAATGGCCAGGCTTTGTGGCGGGCGCCTGTAGTCCCAGCTACTTGAGAGGCGGAGGCAGGAGACTCGCTTAAGCCTGGGAATTGGAGGTTGCTGTGAGCTGTGATGCCACAGCACTCTATCCAGGGTGACAGCTTGAGGCTCTGTCTCAAAAAAAAAAAAAAAAAAATTTTAATTAAGAAATGCTACCTATGTTAGATTCTGAAGAAGTTCAGAAAATGTTCAATGGAATTTGATAAAATGAAAATCAAGGTTATATCATTAATAAAGTGCAAAATAGAAGCTATTATGTAGATAAATTTAAATTATAATGTTCTCTCAACATATTAGAAATTAAATTTATTCTGTGTATACTTTGCTTGACTTCTCTGTTCTGCTGGCTTGCTCATGGACTGTAGAATATTGCACACTTTGTTAACGGAATAGTATGGCATTTTCTTTAATTGGGTACTCTAAAAACTTGAAACAAAGTTTTTTAATTTGTTTGTTAAAACTTGATAAAAATGGAAATAGATTTTAAAGTTTATGTTGAATATGATCACATTAATAATTCTACTGAAAATTCAAACCAAAAATAGCAATGAGATAGCACTTTATTGATTAGAATGAGTTATTATATTTTCTGATGTTTCTAATAACTTAATATTAATGACCATTTCTAGCAATTTGTAGTTTGAAAAATGATTTCAAAAGCATTATTTTATTTGATATTCACGATTACCCTTTGAGTAGGTATTACAGTTACTACTACAGTATTTATCCATATTAAATACTTGGGGAAACTGAGACTCAGATTTATTAAATGACTTGTTTAAGGTTCACTTGTCTGTCAAGTAGTAGAATAGGGACCCAAATTTCATTCTTTTGGATCAATATCCTAGAATTTTTCCATAGTACCATGAGGCTGTAGAGACAAATCAAATTAATATAAATACCTGGTGCCAGGAAACAAGCCATGATTTCTAAACTCTGAATAAATTTTGGTGATAAGTGATATGTTTGCCCAGTTCATGTTAAAATCCATTGTATATAGTCTTTGTTTTAATAATACTTTTCTTCCAATGTACAGGACTGTGTTATATGAATGTTGCCCGGGTTATATGAGAATGGAAGGAATGAAAGGCTGCCCAGCAGGTAAAATCTTAGTTTCCTGAATTAAATGAAAAACTTGTTTTCAGCTTCTTCATTTGCAAGAGAAAAGTTGAGGTTGCTATAGAGAAACTCCGTGTGTGTGTATTTAGCATCATGATAAATCCAAGATACATCCCTGATATCTTCATGTTAATCATGAATTGATCATGGTGGCAAAATATTATAAAACACTTCTCATGCACTGGATCATGAGCAATGCAACAAACAGAAGCTTAGTTATAAATTTAAATTAATTCAGCTTTCCTATGAGAAAAAGTCCTCTCTCAAAATCCCTTTCTTTGAACTCGTCTAAGAATGAGAAACTTACTACCTGCCAAGGGATCATTTCCTCCAATTAAACAGCTCTGATTTTGTAATGTTCCTTTTATTGGAATTTGGTTATCTATAAATCTGCCAATTAGAGAAAAATAATAGTTCATCTAGTTCCTCTTTGAGATGACAGCCATACAGATATTAAATGCCAACCACTATGCCCAGCCTCCAGCTACCCCCCACCATGCCCGACTTCCAACTACCCCCTCATCCCCAACAAGATCCTTCTCTTCTCTGGGCTGAACATCTCCAGTTCTTTTATGTGACATAGACCCTGGGAGCCCTCACCCTTCCTTGATGCTGGAGCCAACTCATGGGAAGTCCCCACTGCAGTAGCATTTTTCTGATTATAATCCCAGACTGATATCTATAATGCATATGGGTCTGAGCAGTTGAGAGAATATCAAGACAAGTATCTCATTTGGGGAGACTTTGTCATTGGTAACCTTGTCATATCATTAGCTCATACTGAATCTGTAATCAATTAACGTTCATTATAGATTACTTTACTGAACACTATTAAGTCAGGTCTCCCTATGATTTGTTTTTTCAACTTAGACATAGGACTTACATGGATCATTGGTAAATTTAACCTTGTTTATTTCAACTCAATTCCTCCATCTTTTAGGGCCTTTTAAAACCTGTATAATTTAACTTATATATTATATTATGTCACTAATCTTGGGATATTCACAAATGCAGTACCCATTTCTCCTATGCTATTATCCAAATTACACTAATTTTAAAATCATATATAGTCAGAAAAAATAAAATGGCCGCATATTGCTGGATAAATCCTATCTGTTGACATTCATATGTGAATCTTTCTTCTGATGCTCAGGAGAAATATCATGGAAGTGTTAGATACTTTGGTCTACTTTATTCCTGAAGTTTTAATGAGAACAATCAGGTCTAAATATTTCTTTCAGGAACCCAAATGTACAGAAATTATATCTTCAAAAAATTTATTTAATATTTAATTTAACTGAATTATTATTGACATAGCAGAATTGAGACCTAAAGAGACAAAACATTAAACCAGGATGATAATTTAATGTTTATTTTTTATCAACAAAAAGAATATATGAAGTAATAGTTTTCAATAGCATTTTATTATTTAGCACTCAAAAAGCAACTTACATATACAATTGATGATTCATAGAATGTTATCACAAAAATTGTTAGCTAAATGTATTGGGGGAACTAAATGTAAAGTTTTAAATGGTCATGAAATAATATCACCAAAATATCATCCTCAGTATTTGTTCATTTCTTGATTATTTCAGTTTTGCCTATTGACCATGTTTATGGTACTTTGGGCATCGTGGGAGCCACCACAACACAGAGCTATTCTGATGTCTCAAAACTGAGGGAAGAGATCGAAGGAAAGGGATCATTCACTTATTTCGCACCGAGTAATGACGCTTGGGACAATTTGGATTCTGTAATTCAGTTTTTTTATCAATATATTTATTATTGCTATTATTATTATTTCATTTTAATTGATTTATTATTTTGGATATTAATAGAAATTTTATATCTTTCTGTTGTACATATATGAAAAGGATGGGTTACTAATGGAGGTAAAACATTTTAATACATTGATAAATACGATAACTCCCAGCAGACTTATAGACCAATTTAAAAAAAGAGCAAACTAAGAATGGACTAGAAAGGGCATTTATCATTATTCTATTTTCTTTCCTTTTTATTTATGAGGAAATATATATAATTTCAGATGACATATCAAATACAAAGTTAAGAAGCCTAGTGGAATTCAAACTCTATTATAAGCTATATTATACGTGCACAGCTATATTTTATTGTGTATGTTTAATTATATATAAACATATATGGCTATCCAGAAATTGTCAGATTTGTAAATACATGTGTGGATAGTTAAATGAAATGTTGTAAACAATGCATTCGATTTTCAGACTTTTGTGCACAGTCTAGCTTACAACACACTAAATTATGACTCAATGTCCAAATCTGTAAAACTGGCATTGAAATATGTCCTATACCTTCTCCTTAGTATGAAGTTGAATTGATGATTATTACTAGAGTCAAACACACTTAAAATGTAGGCATAGTCCTACAGACATTCTCTTGTTTGCTAGCTGTGTGGTTAGTTGCTTGCGTTATGGAGATTTCTCTCCTGACGGAACTCTCTAATCACCTTCTTGATTCCTTTGGTGACTACTCTTCTTTCTTGCCTTTAGTTGAAACTTATAAAAATCTCTTCTAGGAACTCAACTCTGATATTTAAATCCACTTCTGATGCTTTCCCTTATCAGTTTAGAGTGAATAGCTATGAAATCTGTGCTTCTTGTGCTTGCTTCTCCTTGGAACTCCAGTAGAGCACTTGAAATGCCCATCTTCATGCTTTTCCTTGGATGTACTATTTGCATCTTTTGTTTATTTTTAAAATTTTAGAATATTACAGGAGTACACACATTTTGATTACATAATTTGGTTTATATATTTTTAGTTAATGTTACAAGTGTGCCCCTCACCCAGAAAATGTGCACCCATTAGTTGTGAATTTACCCAACCCCCCCCACCTACTTGATTTCCACTGAGTTTTACTTCTCTATGTGCACTAGTTGATTGACTAGTTATCTAAAGTGTATGTCATTTTCTTTCTGTCCATAAATAATTACTTTTCTGTGACCTTTTCCACAATTGGCAGTACCAATCTCAAAGTTCAGACTCGAAAATTGTGAGCTGTCCTTACTTCCCCTCTTCAATTCTTACAAATTGCTGGTAGTCAGCCATGTATCTTGTTTCATCTAAAGTAGTCTTCCTAACTAATACCTTCCTTTCTGTCTTACATCACCATTCAATTCACTTTCCTGAAGCCTGGTTCTGATCATTAAATTACAACATCAGAAAATCTTCAGTGATTCATTGCCAGCTTATTTTACTTTTTAAAGCTCTCTACAGTATTGTCCAACATACCTTTTAAACTTCTTTCTCAATATTATCGGAGAAACATAGCATATATTAACCACACTGAACAACTTTTACTCTCTCAATACCCCGTGCTAGAAACTTAACTTAGAATGACCACCTCACTATCCCTTCCGATTTAAATCTTATCTAGTCTGCAAGATCTATTTTCAAACTACTTTCCAAATGGCTGGGGATCCTCATTTGATCCCTGAAAGCATTTTTTTCCCTCTGTCCTGTGTCTTATTATGTGTCCTTTAACCTGCTGCTATATGATAAGTATCTCAATGGTTGAGACTATGCTTTACCTATCATTATATTTCCTGTAGCATGGAGTATAGCATTATATAATGTATGTATTGGATAGATAAAAGAGTACAGGATTGTCAAATTCTTTTTTTTTTTTTGGCCGGGATTTGAACCCGCCACCTCCGGCATATGGGGCAGGTGCCCTATTCCTTTGAGCTACAGGCGCCGCCCACGATTGTCAAATTCTTGAATTTTTTATGGGATAAATGTAAAACCCTTGCTAAAATTCAAGTGTTATATACAAAAATAATGTAATTTTTTTGTTTGCCACTTAAAATCTCTTAAATGTCTGATAATTTCATACCCCCCTAAGTCTTATCATCTTATCACTTATCACTTATACCAAGATTGTCCTTTCCTCAACATATTAATTTTAAAAAATTGTTTTGTCCGACCACTTTATCGAAGTTAGGACCCTTCACTGAGTAATTGAACTTAGAAAGTTCCTTAACCAATTGGAATACTATGATGTTAAGTTATTTATTTCAATTTTGTATGATCATCTGATTATCTGATTATCCAATAAGAAAATAAAGAGTAATAAGAGTGTGATCATAAGACTTTTAATAATGCCCCACAATAACTTAAACTTCTATCATTTCAATTTTTTCTAGGATATCCGTAGAGGTTTGGAGAGCAATGTAAATGTTGAATTATTGAATGCTTTACACAGCCACATGGTTAATAAGAGAATGTTGACCAAGGACTTAAAAAATGGCATGATTATTCCTTCGATGTATAACAATTTGGGACTTTTCATTAACCATTACCCTAATGGGGTAAGTTTCACTAATTGAATTTAAATTTCAGAGAATTCTCTCCTTTAATTTTGTCTGTACCTTTTATATAATGCTCATAACAATAATAAAATGTTAGTTAGAAGTGCTATATTATGATTTTCCCCTAAATCTAGGTCATGTAAATTTTCAATCCAGTTACTAATTTCCACTGAAAAATGATTATAAAGGACAAATTACATTAACAGTTCATTGACAGTTGACTTAGGTATTCTTAAAAAGGAAAGTTCAATAGTTGGTGTGTTTAAAACAATTTTTTATAAATAGGCAAAAAAATAATCAGAGAATGAGCGTTCTTTCATTCACCTTCTGCATACTGTAATAATGGAGTTTCTTGTATGTTTGTATTAAATCTTTGTGGAAAATTGCCAGTGGGGTCATAGGACTCTTTCAGTACTCAAATTCTCTAAGTACAAAATAGGTCAGTGATGAAGGAACATTTTAGGAAGTTGTTGTAATAGAACTGACTGTATTTATGCAATAAATGGGCTTATCTCTCTCAAACTTACTTTAGAATTAATTAAACTTCTTTATATAATTCATTGGTCTATATTAAAAAATTTGACTAGGTGCATAAAAGAAAAAGAAGAATAAAAGTAATAATTTGAATGAAAAGAACACTTTCACCTTATGTTTCCAGAAATGTTAAGTGCGACTTGACTTGGGTTCTGAACTGGTTCTATTTTCTTTACATTACTTTTTAAGATGCAGCAGTATGTAAGTCAGCTTCCACAGAATTTCATTTAGAATGTAGGTTCCTTTATGTTACACTTACTGATATGAACGAGAAACTGGGGGTGGGCTTTCAGTGTCAGTGGTTAATGGATGCTCTGATTTCAGCACTTTGATTTTTTTCGAATAATTGTAGGTCGTCACTGTTAATTGTGCTCGAATCATTCATGGGAACCAGATTGCAACAAATGGCGTTGTGCATGTAATTGACCGGGTCCTTACACAAATTGGCACCTCAATTCAAGACTTCATTGAAGCAGAAGATGAACTTTCATCTTTCAGAGTGAGTCCAAGAGCGGCAGATTGTCTTGGGTCATTGAAATCCTTCCTCTCCTCCTGTCAAAATCCAAGAACAATAAAAATGCTATTTATCAAATATGGCAGAAATGTACTGAACTCATTGCTTGAAATTAAGCCGTTTTCATTTATGTAAGAGAATGTACCTGCTCATATGAAATAATAATATTTTTGTGGACATGTTAGGGAAAGAATGATCAGTCATGTGCGTGTCACACATTTAGTGCATTTAGAATGTGTTCTCAACAGTTATATGTATATACGCACTGTTGAATATTGCTACAGTCACACACACATGGGCAGAATTCCCATTCTTGAAAACATAATTTGAGGAAAGTTAGAAAAGACATTGTCGATTATGCACAAAAGTAATGTTTTAAAGATCTAATAAGAACAAAAATCTCTGGTGAAGGAATTAACTCCCTCATGTCAGCCTAGGCCTAGAATGTTGTAATTTTCTTTTGGATTTGCCATGCGCAAGCCTCTGTAAAGCACATTTGTGTTTCAGGCAGCTGCCATCACATCGGACATATTGGAAGCCCTTGGACGAGATGGTCACTTCACACTCTTTGCTCCTACCAACGCGGCTTTTGAGAAACTCCCACGAGGTGTCCTAGAAAGGATCATGGGAGATAAAGTGGCTTCTGAAGGTAGTATAGTGTTTTTCTCTCTAAGAAGTTTCCCAGCATTCTGAGAAGAAAAGGAAAGGAAAAAGAGACTAGTTCTTGACAATAATATAAGCTTTAATAAGCAAAAGTGAAAAAAAAACATATTCTGGGGTGATTTTTGAAAGTCTTTTTTAAGAATCCTTGAAAGAATAGGCAGAGTATAATTCTTTAATAATATGAACATCCTCATTCTTACTAAGAATAATAATTTATGTAATAAGTAGCAGATAATTAGAAGGAATAGAAAGTGTTGAAAGAAATATTAGATCACCAAATTTTAATATTATATAAGAATTGTGCAATGCTTTTGATTCTACATTTATGCCAAAAGATATCAAGTTGAGACAATTGTATGGTTCTCTTGGGCCACTAGTTACTGATTCACAGAAAATTTGGCTGCTTTCTTAGCTCCTTTTCTATTATCAGATAGAAATGCTGGCACGTTTCATATACTCAGCCTAACCCAAATACTCTCCACCAATTTAAGAAGAGATATTTTTAGGATATGTGATAGATATAATTTGGTTGAAACATAGTTTCTTCCAGATGTCTTTTGAGAAATCATCTTTATTTTGACTACTTTCTAAATGTTCTCTTTAGAAAATTATTTGTCCAACCTACAGCTTCTTTCAACCTCATCACTGCTTGGGTGTTTTGGAACAGGTGTCACTAAAAAATAACTTCATAGGCCTCTGAAAAGACCAATTTTTCTTGCTTCCCCACCAAGAATTACATTCTTATGATAGCTGGAACTTAATCTCTCACATTTTCTAATACTGCACAAACTATTTCCTGAAATGAATCTTCTCTTCTTATTTACTACCAGGATGAGCTGTTTCTATGGTGTAGTTAATGGGGGGAAAGAAAAGCTTTTCTAGACATGAACAGTTAGGATTTTAAAACCTTTAGTCAGTCCTTAGGTTTATATCTGCATTATATTTCTTAGGAATACTTTCATAATAAAACACATCCTTTAAAGGTCAAGTATTATTTTCTATTACCTAAAAGCTTTCTTTTTTCATTTGTCCTCCAGCTCTCATGAAATATCATATCTTAAATACTCTCCAGTGTTCTGAAGCTATCATGGGGGGAGCAGTCTTTGAGACCCTGGAAGGAAACACAATTGAGATAGGATGTGATGGTGACAGCATAACAGTAAATGGAATCAAAATGGTGAACAAAAAAGATATTGTGACAAATAATGGTGTGATCCACTTGATTGATCAGGTCCTGATTCCTGATTCTGGTAAGCAGCACTTTGTATTTGTTATGTACTATTATTTACCAATTGTGGGGTCTCACGAAAAATGCAGGTACAATATAAAGAAAAGTATGTGAATCACAAACTCCACAAACAGTGAGATAACTGGGTACTGAACAGGCAGCCAGCATCGTCGTGGGCACTCCATGGGTAGAACTTTAGCTTTCCAGTGTTTCTAACATCTGATGTGTTTAAGGGTTCTCATGGTGCCAGTTTTTCTTGAAAGCAGGGAAAAGACATAACTAAATGTCTTACTATAAATGAAAGAGCACAGGGTAGACAGATAATGAGAGGTGAGCAATAGACAATTAAAGAAAACTGTTAAGTAGGAAGACAGAAAAATATTTTCTTTCTGAAATTTTTTGTGGTTATCAAACCCCTCCACCCCCCAATGAAAGCTGGAATTCTTTTACTAGGGAAGCACAGCTTACAATATTAGAAAATAGCCAAGAATTGATTTACTGATTTTGGTATGAAGTTAAGAGCAATGGTGGCATTGTTTGGATGGTGATGGTTTATTTTGCAGCCAAACAAGTTATTGAGCTGGCTGGAAATCAGCAAACCACTTTCACAGACCTTGTGGCCCAATTAGGCTTGGCATCTGCTCTGAGGCCAGACGGAGAATATACTCTTCTGGCACCTGTGAATAATGCATTTTCTGGTACGTACTGGATGGTGTTGTTCTGTTCTCTCCTTACAAACATTGTTTTTTTTCTTTACCACGATTGTTTGCAGTGAGAAATAATAACTGTTTTGCGAGCTGTTGATTAGTTTCTGCCGTGGCTACACATATAATGTTTTAGCACTGTGTTGTCTCTGCTAAAATAGTCTTCATTTCAAAACACCACATTGTTGTGGATAATAACTTGGGAGGACAATTTTGTAATAAGGGATAATTCAGTTATTCTCTGAATCTAATACTATTTCTAGCACACCTAAGTTTGCATTATTAGGTCATAAGAAGAACCAATCCTCTTATTGACACCAACATAATAATATTTGAAATAAATAGGTATGTTTTGAACCTCAAAATTTAAACAATAAAAATGTCAAGTTATAAATAAGAGGCTATTATACAATGCCGTACCCTGATGTGAAATATTATCCAAGAATTTCTTTCACCCAATAAATTCTATGCACAGTCAGTGCTTAAAGTAGTCGGTCACCATTTTCAGAAAAATGATCTCAAAAAAGACATATTTAAATCATTACACAAAGTTTAATTTAGCAGTCTAAAAATAAGTAGCATACTGCTTTAAGTTTTTCCCAATACTGAATTGTGATATAGAAAATTATTAATCAGAAAAAATCCAAATTCCTAGAAATGCTGGTTTTCTTCTTTGTAGTAATAATGCTCATATGTTTTGACATCAGCCCACCTTTAAGAGGTTGTGTGCTTCGATTCTCTTTCGAGGAATAAAGATGAATTTACAAATGATTCATCAATAGTCTTTCATGTGACTAACGGACATCTAACTGTCACACAAAACCTTGGCCATCATTAGAATTTAGCTTTTGCCACTGACCACCATAAAACTGTGTCTCTCTACAGGGATGAAACCCAGTACTTGAACTGCTTGAAACTATGCTGTAGTCATTTGATGCAACGGGTCACAGAGTTTCTACTTGGTGAATTGAATTACTGGTTTAGAGCACTTAGGTTGATTCATTTATTATATGAATGTAAGATCCATAAATATCAATAGTATCAGGGATTATCCATTTTCATGGTTTCTCTTGTCAGGAGAAACTCTAATATTTTCTTCTTAAAATAATGCTCTTTCTTAATGAAATTATTTGTAGATGATACTCTGAGTATGGATCAGCGCCTTCTTAAATTAATTCTGCAGAATCACATATTGAAAGTAAAAGTTGGCCTTGGTGAACTTTACAATGGACAAAAACTTGAGACCATTGGAGGCAAACAGCTCAGAGTCTTCGTGTATCGTACAGTAAGTAAATCAGAATGAGATAAAAACTTTACAATGACCTAAATGTCCAGTGGCACACATGTGTCAAAGAATGTTATTATAACAAATATTTTTCAGAATTTTATGAATGTGGTTTTATTTTTCTTCTTTTTTTATTTTTACATATACATGTATTTATTAAGTTTCCACTTTTTGCCTTCACAGAATTAAAAAGGCTTAAAATTTAATAACAATAACAATGTTATTAGAAAAAGAAGAAATAGAAAAACAAATCTGCTTATTTGACACCAACATAATATTTGAAATAAATAGGTATATTTTGAACCTCAAAATTTAAACAATAAAAATGTCACGTTATAAATAAGAGGCTATTATACAATGCCGTGCCCTGATGTAAAATATTATCCAAGAATTTCTTTCACCCAATAGGTTCTATTCACAGTCAGTGTTTAAAGTAGTCGGTCACCATTTTCAGAAAAATGATCTCAAAAAGGACATATTTAAATAATTAGACAAAGTTTAATTTAGCAATAGAAAAAGAAGAAATATTTCAAAATCATTCTACTTAATCTGGATATACCCGATATTGAAATTGAAGAAAATATATTGTTATAAAGGGAAATTACAAACATATTTTACTTATAAATGAGGATGTAATATCCTAAACAACATATTAACAAGCTGAATTAAAAATTAATGTTTAAGTAATAGACTTTGATCAAAATTGAATCCAGTTTCTGAGAGAATTAGTCACTATTTTCTTTTCTGTTTTTGTTTTCATTCCCAGGAAATGAATGTGGTTTTAATAGTGAGTATTTATAGGAGGCTGTGGGAACTGATCATTTGGGTGAAAAGACTATGAAGTATAAAGACTACTCAGAAAATTTGCATGTGTTTCATTATAAATGATTTCATGGTCTAAAATATTAATTATTTTAAAATACAGAAAGTACTAAAACCCTGCTGAATGAGTTTGTAGAGTACTTTACACTTAAATGTATAGAATGATTGCTTTTGAATGGCTTTCAAGATAAACTTGTATAGACACAGAGATTTCTGGACTCTATAAATAATGTACTAATATACCTCTATCAATAAGGAAACTTCTAGAAATATTTTTTACCCAAATTGCAATACATTGAGTGGTACTGTTCACTGTCCAGCTAACACACACAGCTGCAGCTAAAAGGTTTCAGAGGAAGTCAAGAATTACCTAGAACTGAACATAGCACGCAGCCGCTGCTCACTGAAGCTTCACAATTCCAAGGCACAGAGATTTTTAATTGTGTACTAAACAGATCTCACTTTAAATTATACATACACATATATTACATTTGTTCAAAAAGCTATAAATATATCAACGATTTGACTTGTTATATTACGGTCAAGAAAATATCGTAATTATTTGTGAAGATCATAAGAAGCACTTAATTCAGGAGATGGAGGAATAGCTAAAACCTGGAGAGAAATGATAGAAAGTGTAGAACTGCAATTCTATAGAAATTATGTAATTTATTCACAAAACTACTTGCTTCATGCACAGTATAGCTTGACTTATAGTAGAGAACCTGACTGAATAAGAAGTCTAAATAAGAAGTATC